>JAXCGZ010002102.1:45000-57500 GCA_037179515.1 Halocaridina rubra | reverse complement strand
CCAACAGAAATGCATAAATGACCTTTTGTTGAGCAAAATTAACTGTATTTACCCCCGTGATTATCTCTTTCAGTATATACCCTCAAGAGAGAGTACGAATCTGAGGGCGAAGACGGGACTCGTCGTTTTGCCGTCTTAGGACCCAAGAAAGTGCAAGGTGTTGGTCCAACTACCAATGACGGCATCCCCACAACTCTAAAATCCGTGAGTAGTGACTTTTTATTATTCTCCTTCACCCTCTATTAATGATCATTTTTGTACAGAGAGTGAAAGCTTTTCATAGTGACTGCCAAATACAGTGTACCAATGGGCTTACACTCGCTCTGACCAATACCATTCCTGTTTTCCAGGTGGCTTGTTTTAGCAATATTGTTAGTAATTTTCAACGTTATAGTGTGGTATCAGCGAAATTAAGCCCAATGTAACACTAGATCCAGGCTTCAAAATACACTAGCCCACACTCTGCAGTTTTTTAATTATTTTTTTTCTTTTTTAGAATTTCTTGTTGCATTTTTGTAAATTTTTAATCTTTCAAAGAGTAATTCTCTGCATAATAACCTAATTAATATAAGACATTAATTTAATTGACTTTCAAAGGACGTAACGCAAGGCTTTGAAATGAATCATGAACTTTGTCGTCATGTTCCCCGCATAAATAGGACAACAATATAAATTAAATCATTTAATATATATGATGATAATGATGCTTATTATCAATTTTTCTTTGAACACTGACTGTATAGTGACTATTTAAAGTATTTCCCGACATATCTTGTCATCTCATGTGACCTCGTTACTATGTACAAAGAGTGGCTGCATATTGTTAATTTTGTTTTTCAGTTATGAGCATAAAAACAAACTTATTTTTCTATCATTTTATTTTCATTCTCTTTTATTTCCCTTCAAATTAAAATTTTGTACAAAAGGACAATGGATACCACAAACTGCTTTTTTTTAGTATTGTAAATATTTTTTTCAATCACTTAGATATATATATATATATATATATATATATATATATATATATATATATATATATATATATATATATATATATATATATATATATCAGGGTATATATATATATATATATATATATATATATATATATATATATATATATATATATATATATATATATATATATATATATATATATATATATATATATATATATATATATATATATATATATATATATATATATATATATATATATATATATATATATATATATATATATATATATATATATATATATATATATATATATATATATATATATATATGTATATATATATATATATATATATATATATATATATATATATATATATATATATATATATATATATGCGTGTGTGTGTGTACACATATACATATATTAAAGCTTTTATTTAACAACTTCCCATAAATTTGACCTTTTTTTAAGGCTAATTTTCATTTGTAAAAAAAAAAAATTTTAATGTTACCCTATTCCATGCTGCAAATAGGATAAATTAAGGCTATTCAAAATGCTCAGATTAAAAGGATTCAAGGTATGTAATTCATAACGCTTCTATAATTGTTTCATTCTTTCTAATATGTAAGATTTGTGGCTTCTTTTATTTTACGTATATATATGTCATTCTTCCCTGTATTCTATCTTCCTGTCTTTGACAAAGTATTCAACAAGTTATCCAAAGAGTCTGTAAAAAGTTAGAGTGAGATGACCTTTGAGAGTTTGTCCTTAATGTTGTCTGTTTTTATTATATCAACAGATAATCTGACATCTTTTACTTGTGTCTTTTTTAAAATTCAACATAGATAAATGTCTCAGGTGTGTGAATTTCCCGCAAAGATATTTTATAAAACTTTTTGCTAAAATTGTAGTGCAACTTGCATAAGCATTAGTAAAATGGAAACTCTCGAAGTAAACCCTCACTCACACTCTCTCCAATTCCATAACTCTTTGGACACTGCATCGCTACAGAATACATTTTCTGTTGCATGTTTATGTTGTGTAAGTATTCATGCTTTTGCGATACTTCCATTACTCTTTCATGAACTTCTGTAAACTCCGTATGCGCAATTTTGTGCATCATACTCTCTTGCATGAACATGTGCGCAATTCATTGTGTATATATTCAATGGTACGTGGAATAACATTGAATTTTATATTCATTTTAATAACATTTTTAGTCTTTTCTCCGCTGTTTATTCCCTGAAATTCTCTTAAACCATCAGAATTCCAATTTGCATCTATTCAGCAATACTTCCTTTTGTATAAATAGAATATCACAATGAAAATCAGGTGTCTCTGAGGATTCGGCCATTTAATTTTGTCCCCATAATCCTACACATCCAGTCTGTCAGTCCTGCACTTTGTCCCATTAATGAGAAATGATTAACTCAGTCAAAGATAAAAATCAAGTAGTCATATAAATTTGGTTAATATCTATTGTCTCTTCATTGAGTAATATTTATTTTTTTTAGGCTCTGTACTTGTAGTTCTGTATATGGCGTATTTTATGTATTTGTTGACTCCCTTCTACCAAAAATGTTCTTGTAGGCAACTGATGAAAGTACTCACACCAATTACAAATTAATTCACAGGAAACTTTTAAATTGTTTTTCTAGGGTGTGAAATCAGAGCATCAAGGAGAGTGGTACAGAAGGATGTTTGACTCGCTACACAAAGTCAAAGATGGTGAGTAAGAGATGATCTAGATTCTAGAGGTCTTTGAAGAGTTTTCCTTTCCGAAATCTCTTTCATTAGCTCTGTCTGACACAGAATATTTATATTGCCCCTATCTTTTGAATTCCCTTATTGATAATTTCAGAAATTAGCAATATCTAATACATTTTTTTATCGCCATGATCATCTGAGTGTACCTTATCACTGTGCTGTCAGTGATTTGATATGTTTGGTAACACTTAATCATTTGACTTTTCCTTTTCACTAGTTTGTCAGTGATTAGCTATAGCTAATGGGTTAGTATTTAAATGCCTTCCAATTGAAGTTCTATGTTATTAATATATATCGTTCAGTTATTCTGTATATGTTTGAAATTTTTTGTAATGCCCTTGCTGTGAATTCTCCCTTTTTCCTGGGAATTCTGTAATTAGCTGAGGAGGAATTAGTATTGGGATTTCTTACCAAAGGTTTATAAGTTCTAGAATTCAAGTAGAGAATTTGTTTAAATAAAAATGGAAGCATTTCAATAGACTTTTTGGATGATTCATATGATAGGCTGATCGACAAGCATACGCCAGAGTATACTGATATGATTTTTATATTTTTATTTATTATTATTTTATTTAATTATTAATATATATCTGTTTTTATTTATTTACTTATATATATATATATATATATATATATATATATATATATATATATATATATATATATATATATATATATATATATATTGATAAAAAGTAGGTTATTAAATTACTGGAAGTATATTTCTCGGATAAGTATTGTTATTGCAACTTATTTTTATTTTTATTATATCCTCGTGTCACTTGGAAGTAGTGCTCAGAGATATCTTTACAATACATGCTCTAAAATTGTAAAAAAAAAGAAGAAGAAAATATATTGAAATTTCTCTCATGTTTAAAGGCTTGACCACACTATTTTTCTGTCTGTATTTGATTTTGCACATTTATTATATTTATGTTTATGTGAGATAGCTTTGTGTATAATAATAGTTTTGATCAATTCTGCCTCTTGTCACCAAATAGCAACAGAAAATAAGTCATTAACTTTGAAGCACTTTAGTAGCACTTACAGCATTAGCACTCTGAAATATCCTAGTACACTGAAAAAAAAAAGCCGAATAATAACTAAAGTTAGTTTTTTTTTTTTTTGGCATTCTTGCACATGTTCTTTTTAATTGTTTTCGGCCATCATTTTCTTTTTTACCCTTATGGGCTGCAGTATTGGGTTTTTGGCCTTATTGAAGCCCAAGGCCATTAAGATACTGTTCATTCTCAGACTCCATACATCTGAGGGTGGCATAAACTTAGCCTCGGGAGTTTTCTGGTATACCTTTGAAAGTTGGTGGCACATAGATTGCGTAGCTTGCTACGCCCCCCCCCCAAAGTATTCCAATGATTTTCATTCGCGAAGTATGGCAAACATCATCTCATTTTGCAAAGTGCCATTTCCCCCACCCTTCATTGGTAACAGTGAAACAAAAGAAGGATAATAATCACTGGCTAAATAACAACTTAAAAGGAGCAGTGTAGGATGCCTTGGACACTGAGGAAATGTAATTTTCCTTCAGGCAGTATGGGATATATTTTCAAATTTTTGTGCATTTAGCATTCTTTTTCAAGTAGTTTCTTGCATAACTCGCACAGCATTCACAGGCTTTTTTTTTTAATTTTTTTTTTCGGTAGCGTAAATATGGAAGCACCTGAGTCAAGTTTTAATTATTACCTTTAAGCCTCTCTCTGATTTTTCAGACGACCACATCATCATCAAATACAAACTAAGCCCAAGAGGTACAATGGAGGCAAAGTACCCCCAAAAAAAAGAAAGAATAATTTTTTTCTATTTATTTGATTTAGAAGCTTTTATTGGCTATTGCTTTTATTTTCTTTTTTTCTCTCTCTCTTACTCACTTGGAGCTATGGGATTGTCTTTTTTTTTTATTATTTTAAGCTGGGTGGCTATCCAGGGGGAGCATTTTGCCTCGCTTGCTGTCATATAGAAAGCCAGAATACATATATCTCTGGAGGCTTATCCTCTCTCCTTCGCATTGTTGGGATTCTCATTCATGATGAGCGAGATATGCTGACGAAGGCTTGAGGAAGCTGGATTGCTTTTGCAGCCTAGAACAGTAAAGTCTAAAGAACTGTCTTCCTTTCAGTACTGAAAGTTGCTGGAAGACACCTTCCTGCTCTTGCACGCTTTATGTGTTCAATCCATTTCAAGAAATAACTTGTAGTCAAATATGAGTTTCTATGAAAATGAAATTCTTTGATCTTGCTCGCAAGTATCGTTAGCATTCTCTTCTCTCCTCGTGTAATAATGGTCCCTTCGCCTTTTATGTAATTTTATAACCTAACCGATCTAGGTGATTGAGCTTAAAATGATTTTAATTTATTTGTACGTAAAGCAAATGCCTCTTTGTCTCCAGAAATATCATTGCTTGATATCTATTAGTTGTATATTCTTGCATTAAATATGATTGAGAGTATCGTATAGAAATTATATGTATAGCCTAAGGTATTTTGTTTATGGTTATTTTTTTGAAGTATGGCAATGCTTTTTTTGGAGAAACTGAGAAGCATTCTTAAAACATCAACTGATTTCCACGTGTTCTTTTTTTCCTACATGTGGTTCTGAAAAGGAATTTCTATCACTTTTTTTTCCACGATTGGGTTAATGTGGCGTCTCTAACAAAATTTTATCATTTCATTTGGATCTTTTTTTTTCTGAAAATGTATAAGACTTTTTCTTTTATGGAATGACATCTCTTCCTAATTCGGTGTCTTTTTTTTTCGATCTTTCCACTACTTCCAGACTCACCTAGGTCTAAATACAAGCAAAATAAAGGTATATAGAAATAATTCTGCAGCTAGTACATACTTCTGTTATGTATTATTTAACATAATAATGTCTACTTTTATTAGTATTATATTTTTATGGTCTTTTCTTACTACGCATGTTTGAAATTTTTTTTTAGTTGGGCTGCGGTATGCAGGAGATGGACAAAAAATATTTTTTTTTTGTTATGACGCGGCTAGTGGTAGTACTAGTATGATGTCTAACCTAAATTGTAAATTTGTATAAATGAAGAAAATATTTATATCTAGTGAATAGAATGTATATTTAAGGATTCATTCTCTTATGCATAATTGCTTGTAGGCCGAGCACTGTGTGGCTCTTAGATGCTTAGCTAAGGATGAAAATAAGCAATAGGTTCTCGGAATATACGCAATATGCTGCAGAGGAGCAATATAGACATGGCTTTGAAGAGGAACATAAATTTTATAAAAATAATATACCGGTTTGAATATTCATGAATCCTTGTACATTGTTATACAGCGATAAAATGTAACTTTATCCATGTTAGACAATGATTATGCACACTATGCCATATTTCTGCTCTCTTAATTCTGCATATCTCGGCGTTTCACGAAAACCTTTTGCTATAGTTACCCTCTCAATGCTTAACTTTATGAATGATTCCATTTTCTATGCAACATCACACGATATTTTGTTTTCTGTTACATTCCGTTTTCTATGTGAACACCTGATATGATACAGGAGACCTGCCTTTATAAATGGCTGTAAATTTGAGAAATGAATACCTTTTTATAATGCATGCTATTTCTCACTACCTGTTGATTCATATGAGAAGATGTTCTAAAAGCGCATAATCCAGGAAAGAAAGCATTATATATTTATTTTATAGGGATCAAATAATATTATATATTATCCCTTTAACTGCAGTTATAATCCTCTTATAAATGAAAGAAATTGAACTTGTGTATTGCCTGTAATGCACAGTTATATACATGCGTGTATTAAGCACAATGTAGTATTACATGTACTATTACACGTACTATTTTAAAGTGCTTATGATATTGCCATCGAAAACTTTACACATTACAATCTTTTTTAACGCTCTGCTCTGCCTATTCGAGATCAACGATGGCTTGCTGCCTTGGCAAATGTGACTATGCAGTACTTTTACTTCTAATAATAACCAGGGACTGTTGGTCGAGAACGTGTCGATTTTGCATTGTAAATACCTCTTATGGATTAGAAATCATAGCCTATAAAAGTAAACTTAAAATTAAAGAAGTAAATAATTACTAATGAAGGCCATAGAAATACGGAACGAAAATATATCGTGGAAGTAGCGTGGGGTAAGAGGTGTTCCACATTTGACCTACTTCCTCAATCATAGAGTGATGGATCCCTGTTCTCCCTCCATCAGCAGTGCCATTATCCTGTCATCGAGGCCCCTATGATATACAGGCAACAATCACACTCCTTTGAATAAATATATATTTGTTATTGACCGGAACCTCACATGACTCTCGTATCTATAATTGCTTCATGCCTCTACAGAGGACCCTCACGCAATGCTAATCAATAGTGTGGTGTGGAGAGTAAATAGAATGAGTGATGTAATGAAAGGGATGCGAGAATAATTCGGGTTAGTTTTGTGTGAATAGGAGGGGATAATGTGATATAATGCATACATGGAGCACATAATTATGACAGTACAATGATGAGATTGAGAGAGTAAATCTTAGTCTGGTATGAAAATAGTACATTTGTGATGTAATGAAAAGATTGTGAATTCAAATGCATATGACCGCTACTGCATTTTCACTCACTGTCTTCTAACTTAAGCTCATAAAAGCTATTTTTTATAATTTATATTATTATTTTATAATTTATAGGACATTATTTTGCAGCCAGGTTGAATAAAGCATTTTTATAAAGATTAAAACTCAATTAGCAAAAACTTAATGGCATATTTATTTATCTGATATTACACATATAGGATAGAAAAATAACAAAAGAAGATACATTTGGCATTGAGAATAATTAAAGTAGGCAAAGCACCAGGGATAGATAGGTGTCATGTTGAATGCTTGTCAAAAGTTGGGGAGGCATTAGTAGAATGGATGGTTAGGTTGTTGAATGTATATTTCAGGAGAGGGAGGGTCCCAGTTGATTGGAGGAGTGCATGTGTAGTTCCACTTTGCAAAGGAAAAGAAGATAGGTATGAGTGTAGTAGTTTTAAAGGAATTAGTTTGTTGAGTGTAGTAGGTAAAGTATATGGATGAGTGCTAACACAGAGAATTAGGAAAGGTACTGATAGATTGATAGGGGAAGAACAGTGTGGGTTCAGGAGAGGAAGAGGATGTGTGGATCAGGTGTTTGTGGTAAGACAGGTGTGTGAGATGTTCTTTGAGAAAGGTAGGGACACTTTTGGGGCTTTTATGTATTCAGAGAAAGCGAATGACAGGGTAGATAGAGAAAAGTTGTGGAGTGTGTTGCGACTGTATTGAATAAGTGGAAGTTTGTTGAATGCAGTAAAGAAGTTTGCATAAATAGTAGAGCATGTGTGAGAGTTGGGAATGGTATGAGTGACTGGAGGTGAATGTAGGGTTACGTCAAGGTTGTGTAATGTCGCCATTGTTGTTTAATGTGTATATGAATGGAGTGGTAAGGGAAGTAAATGAAAGAGTATTACACAGAGGCTTGGAACTAGTGGGTGAGGATGGAAGGTTGTGGAAATTAAATCAGTTTCTGTGTGCGGATGATACTGTACTGGAGGGTGATACTGAGAAGGAATTGAATCATTTGATGACTGAGTTTGTTAGTGTGTGTGAAAGAAGGAAGTTGGGGGTGAATATTGGTAAAAGTAGTCATGAGCTGCACGAGGAGTCTTTAATGTCGGAGACTGAATGTAGGAGTGAATGGGGAGTTGCTTGAAGATGTTGAGAGTTGTAAGTATATTGGGTCGCATGTATCAAGGATTGGGCGAGTGGATGTAGAGGTAAATCACAGAGTGATGGAAGCAAGTAAACGTCTAGTTGGGTTGAAAAGTGTAATGAGAAATAGATATTCGGGAATGAGTACAGAGAGAAGGATATATGAAGGTGTGATTGTGCCGACAACATTGTATGGAGCAGAGACTTGGAATGCAAGAGAGGATGAGAGGAACAAGTTGAATGTAATGGAGATGAGGTGTTTGAAAAGTATGATTGGTGTATCTAGAATAGATAGAGTGAGAAATGAGGAAGTCAGGCAGAGAATGGGTGTTGGAATGAAGCTATTGGATAGCTTAGATCAGAGTGTGTTGAGTTGGTTTGGTCACATGGAAAGGATGAGTGATGAACGAATAGTGAAGAGAGTGTTGAGTGCAGAAGTATTTGGAGTTAGGTCAAGAAGGAGACCTAGAATGAGATGGCTGGATAGCTTGGAATGGGCATTTAATGTACTAGGATTGTCAGTGGAGCAGGAAAGAGTGTGTTCAAGAGATAGGTATGAGTGGAAGAAGATTGTGCAGAGATGACGCGGGCCAAAGGGATTTCTTACACTTGTTAGCTCAGTGAACTCTGATGGACGGGTGTGAGGGGAGTTGTCATGATGAAGTGGTGGGGTAAACCCGCTGCGGCGTTTGGGTCTCATTGAAGAATATTCTCGTCCGCCTACCTTGTGGATGACCCAAGCAGGGTGAAAGGGGGGGGGGAAAGACGTGGCAACCCTTTATCCCCAAGGAGCTGAGAGGAGTGGTTGAGGTATGTGTGGATCGTGGTGAATGCGCGTTTCTTGGGTCGGCCACCCCCCTTACAAGGGAGAATGAGGTATGTGTATGTATGTAGCACATTTAGGATATGTATTTTTACTCATAACATATTAATATTACTACACTGAATATGTTTACGTATTCCTTGCCCTTCTCTAGTTATCCTTTCACATCTGACGAGTCTCAAGACACCCTACCTCTTTTTTCTTTGTTCTATATCTTCTTGGTACCCGGGGCCTGATGAAGGTAATTTTGTTTGCCCGTCCCGGTGTCACATAAAAAAGGCCAAATTTCTCTTTCATTATTTGGTCATGAAATTCGACCTTGCATGTAATCCTGGCCTGGTCTTCTCTATCGTTGAAGGTAGTCACAAATTGATATCTTCAGAATATTGAAAACATTGGTCTTTTTTTTTTATCAAGCTCATTAAAGTTTATATATTTTATTGTTGAGAGAATATAATTCTGAGCTCATGATTCCCTCTCGCGCATGTGCAATTTTTGCTTCTTGTTCTCGTCCTATTTCTAAACCATATGTTTGTTAGAAATGTTTAAAGATTGGAAATCTCACTTTTACCTTAGAATTTCATAGAAAAAAAAATAGAAATATAATTTTGCCGAGCATTTTGCATAAGCACCCTTTTTTCAGTCCCTCTTTCTAAATTTCAGTTTTTTGCTTAGGCTAAGATTTTTTAGGATGAATTTTAATATTGGCTCATAGGTATATAAAAGTAATAGTTATTTAAGAATGATTTCGACCATTTAGTTAAAAAAATAGAGCCAAGACAACTCCATCAACACCATAGAAATACTGATATTATACTTTAATCTCTGAATACCCTTTGCCATTTCGCAAGTGTATCTCTAAACTGGTTTTATTTTATTCGTGTTTTCCTCGTGTTCTGCTGCTGCGACTCCTTCAGCGAGATATGGCGGCTACATGTCAGAACCTGAGGGCTACGACTCGGACGTCGGTGGCTCCAGGTATGGTACCCTTGATAGGCGTTATCCTTACCACTTTGATGCCGACCCCATGAGTGCTAGCTTGCCCAGGTACGTCCCACCCCTATCCTATTATACTAATGCTTTATTTTTTTTATATTTTAGATTGGTTTTTATTTTTATGATATATTTTGAGTGGCAGTATTTGAATCACTATATATATTGCTCATTTTTCTGGCACTCTAGTTCTGTCATTTCTAGTTTCATTTTTTCTAGGATTTATTTTCTGTAAATGAATTGCATTAAAGGGCCATTTTGACTGTGCTAAAGTAGGAACCTTTTATTTCAAGTAGATTTTTTTTTTTTATATATATAGAATTTTTTTTTACTAAATCTGAGGTAATTGCATTTGTTTATTATATATATTTTTGTAGTTATTTTTTATCAATCATCTTTTTAAATTATTGCTTGCTTTAGCACAATTAAGAGCTAACTGTTTCTCCTCTCACGAATACTGTATATAATGGTTTGTTTTTTTAGTAATGAGTAGCATTATTACACATATATTGTTGAAAAGCACATAAAATATACACATATTCTATACAAGTCATTTACACCTTGACAATTGCAAACTCCGTCCTCTGGAAACTGGCAAATCTTCTCTGGCTGCAGAACAACCTGACAACGTCAATTAAACTGCGTTATTGTTCTTTAATACCAATCAATTTCTTTTAATAGTTCAGAGGAAACTTGCCAATTTAGCCGAGGTGGAGTACTGCATTCATAGCATATATATATATATATATATATAGTATATATATATATATATATATATATATATATATATATATATATATATATATATATATATATATATATATATATATATATATATATATTTATATATATATATATATATATATATATATATATATATATATATATATATATATATATATATATATATATATATATATACTCACACTTGTTGCTTATATCACTTGAAGACTGAATAATGCAAAGTAAGTCGTAGATATTCAATGGGCTTACTAGAGAAATGTAATAAATAGTTAATAGCACTTGCTATGAACGTGTAACTCCATTTATTGTGCGAAGTTAAATTAACACGATGAATATCTGCTACTAATTTTGTTGTGTACTTTGACTATTGATACGCTGGTTATAGTATTTATTATATATTAATTACTTCAATTTGGGCTACTTGTTATTACACATTAAGCTAATTTGTATATAAATTAAATACGTTATATTCAATGGCACAACTTAGTGTCTTTAACCCGGAGAGTAATTTAGAACGAGAAGTCATATGTATTCGTCATTTTTAAGTTTATTTACCTTTAAATATTCAAAATTTCCTAAATATTAATATAACTTAAATAAAAGCAACCGCTTGATGTCTTCTTTGATGCTCCGTAATGTTACGGATATATATATAGATTTTATGCAATTTTAAGAGATATTATAACCAACTCATCTCCATAAAATCTATTTCCTTTCTTGTACCAATCTCTTATCAGTGCACTTATAGAGCGAGTGATAGCAGAATGTATAATATATGCAGTTATATAATAGAGAATTCATAACTTTTGTTTATGTTCTCTTCATGTAAGTCATATTGGCTTTTCAAAAAACTAGTAAACTTTGAATAAACAAAAAACAATAAAACAAAAACGAAGTTTCACACTGGCTGCTTATAAAAAGGCTGTTGTTTGCCACATTCAGCTCTTAAATTCTAATGTCACCTGATAAACACGTGAGAGAGATTGGTTCTTCATAATTCTGACAAGCAAAAATGATTTGTTTGTTGTGTTTACCCGACGTCTTTGACCCAGGGGTTCTTTATTATTCTGTTTTTTTGGTGCACGAGCTACTTGTAGTGTGATCACTGTTAGCATTAACACTTTGCACTCGCATTTGTCAACAGAGACTACATCGAAGACTTGGATCCCTTCTTCAGGTAGGTCGTTCTCCCGTCTTTAATATCTCTCTTTTTCTATTTTTCATAAGCTCCTTTCTTATTCATGTGGCATTTTTTCTATGTATATGTTATTATTTCAATATGTGATCATTTATGTATGTATTTAAGGGGATAGTATGACTTTTCTTCCTGATATGTGGAAATAGTGTCCTACAGCGAAATAGTATTGAGTACTTTTTTTAACTGGGTATGTCTTCCAATAATTATTTTGTAACGTCTTTTTTTTCTGGATTCCGCTGAAATTTGGTGTGCTAAACTATGCAGGTATATAAATGCATCGATATATCA
>JAXCGZ010002102.1:32500-42500 GCA_037179515.1 Halocaridina rubra | reverse complement strand
GTATGTGCTGAAGTTACCGTTTAAAAGAATTAACATTTGGTTGTTGTATTTGGTTGGACATTGCTTACGCGTATGTGTGTGTCAGTCATTGTCCCGGTTTTACTTCACGGACTCCCTTTTCTACCACGGGCTAGGAAGGTTGCCTTCTTACGAAGGACTTGTTTGCATATAGGTGCACGCAGTTGTGAGCGTGAGTGCATTTTTCATTGTGCGCGAACGCATATTTTCATGCACATGATTGTATGATATTTTTATTGTGTATAGATTGGAAAAGTGTCTTTGGCCTTACGGCGACATCTTGCTTCTTGTTTTTTTTTTTGCGTTCATGCATTTGAGTGTATGGTGTGAGTACTAGACACGGAAGGAGGAATTTTCAAAAAATATCCTTAATGTAAGATTTTTTTTTAATAAGTACTCTATAATGAAAATAAAAAGCTTCTCATCATGAGAGTTGAGAAGTGTCAGCTATATATTCGTAAAGATATTGCCACACTTTTATCCCCAGCCATCTTGCTGCTCACTTAATAGTAAACCATCAAGCTATTTATAACATAATTAATTTTTTTTTTTATGATTTTGACACCAGGACGGGCCAAAAAAATCTACCCTTATCGGGCCTGGGCACGAAGGAAACATAGAGAGAAATAGAGAAGGGGAATATTGTAACTACTTAAAGAATATCAGCATATATTTCTATTTCAATAAGACCTCACAAACTTATTTAGGCATTGTATATTAGCCAGGAGGGATATGCTTCTTGCCATAGTGATAAGAAACAAATAATAATAATAATAATAATAATAATAATAATAATAATAATAATAATAATAATAATAATTAAAATAATAATAATAATAATAATAATAATAATAATAATAATAATAATAATAATAATAATAATAATAATAATAATAATAAAACATATATATATATATATATATATATATATATATATATATATATAAATTTTTTTTTGATTCAAACATATCGTATGGGAATGGGGGAAACATATTTGAAACAGCATATATATTCTCGTATAGTACCTATCAAGCTATACAGTAAAGAGTGATGCTTTGTACGAGTAATGTGTTGTGAATGCAATAATTAATGCAAACAAAACGAGGGAGTGACATTACTGTAGGAACAGAGGTCATATTCAGGGAATGTAGGAATTGCGATTAACGTTTGTTCCGGCTCATCTTGCAATCGATACTGTCATAAACATTTTAAACATTTTATTTTCAATTATTTTTTCACGCTTAATTTGACCGTGTGCAGAATTCAAATTATACGCAAAGGATGAAAAAAATAAGGATATGCATATGATATTTTTATTTCCCTTAGAGAATTGATATCAACTTTTATCTAAACTGAACACCCCTTTCACTCATTCATATATATATATATATATATATATATATATATATATATATATATATATATATATATATATATATATATATATATATATATATATATATATATATATATATATATCAACTGTTTTTCTTCTCACACTTTTCAAACCTTTTGTAAATTGTCTCTACCCTAATCTTCCCCCTCAAAAAAAAATTTAATGCAAGGGTAAAAAACCAACAACAACGAATGCACAAACGCCCTTGGCAAAGGGGTATTCCCTCCCTTTCGTAATGTCCCCCCAACAGTGAAGTGTTAAAAAGGATTTTAGAATCGTGTTATTGTGGGTGTCGCTGTGTCTCCTCTGCTCTCGCTATAGAAAACACCTTCATATATTCCTACCCCTGAAATAGTGCTTTTGTTTGTAACTCAGTTTATAACTTATTCTTACGCGTCTATTTTTGGTGTGCTTGCGTGTGTGTGCGTGTGTGGAATATGTGGGTAGACTTTAATGATCTTACAAACTGTTTTTAAAAGTAGGTTTTGATATTAATTGCGTGTGGGTAGAGTTTTAATTTCCTGTTTAAGAGGGCAATGGAAGATGCACTATACACATACGATATTATTTCTTTTTTTTATGTTCTAACATATCTTTGCAAAACCATCGGCTTGTTTTCCACATATTAAATTCCTTAAAGTGAAAGATAAGAAGTAAATTCATATAGTATAGGTAAATGCAAATTTTACCCAAAAAGTAAGCACTTTTTAATGGAGAGTTGCATATTTATTTGTTTTAACAGTAAAATCTTGTTAACCTGGATTGTTATGTTAGTGTATGAATTCAAATTAGGGTCTCTACATTTGCTAGAGCGTCCTGGTCTGAGGTGATTAGGCCGACTAACGCGGATTCAATCTCTCCAAGACCGTTAGGAAGGGCATCCAGCCTTATTTATCCACCTCCAACAGGTGTGCATCCACCTTCATTCGACTGTGGACAAATTGTGTCACAGAAAACTGTTAAAGATAAAAAAAAATATATGAATTCAAATTGCATCCATCACTAGAGATATAGAAAGGAAGTCCTGGATGTATGATATATATATTGTTTTATGTAACATCAGAAGAGCAAGTTTTCTTCTTGTTATTTCACTAATGCAAATAGTTTATATCAGGAAGTGTATCATGCCGTAAAAATATCTGGTAAGCCCAACCACGAGTCCCCAGTAGGGTAGTAAGAATCAGCGACCCAATTAAAACATAAGAAAAACTGCTAATAAAAGGATTATTTACTATGCGCGTTTCTGATGCCACGAAAATATTTAAAGGTTTATAATAAATATTTTCGTCTTCACAGCCCCAAGACATTATGAATATGATTGTAGTCCCCAAACATTATAAATATGACTATTGTTCCCAAACATTATGAATATGACTATTGTTCCCAAACATGAATATGACGATATTCTCCAAATATTATGAATATGACTATATATCCTAAACATTATGAATATGGCTATTGTCCCCAAACATATGAATAGGACCATAGGTCCAAAATATCTTGAATATGACTGTAGGGAAAAGTTACCCCACTGATGTTTAGTTGCTGAAGGAAGTGACCCATTCTGAAACCCGGAAACAATAATTGCTCCTGTTCACCAGCACGCATGGTCTAGTGACATAGTCCTCATATTTAATTGTATATACTCTTATACGTGAAGTAAATCCTCTCTATATAAGTTTTTTTTTTATGGTATGCATTGTATCCATTTATTTACTCTTCTGTATGAGGTTCGCATCGGAGTGGAAGGAGGTAATTTGATAGTCTATTAGTTTCATAATTTTTCGCTATCCGTTCCATTTTCTCTCCTCACTTGGCTGTCCAGTTGATTTTAAATAGGGAAATTCTGTGTATGTTAATGTTATCTCTATGTAAATCAAGCTAATGAGCCATACTGCTGTACTTCGTATTACCCTAACGATATTGCCTCTGAATTGCCGTTACAAATTGTTATTGCTGTTGTTGCATGTCTCATGCAATGTAGTCATAGTATTGCCTCATACATGATTAGGGTGAGTTACTTGCAATATCGGCAGGCTTAGCAGCAATATCCACGCACTTAAATTTGGTTTACTTTGCCGCACTTAAGCCAGAGACATGTTTTCAAAATGTCAAAAAAGGGATAATGTATGCATTGACGCCAACACAAAAAAAAAATCACAATTGCTGTTATGAAATAGTGCATGACGCAATACATATGCCTCTCCCATGCACGCGATAAAAGGAGCTTCGCTCGTTTTACCAATGCGTATACTGACGAGGATATTTGAGTTTACTTAGTCTTACATATTGTACGTTGTAGACTGTGTTCACGTTTTAAAAATGGATTAACTACGTAGTTACATCATGCCCTCATCGAAGTCATAAAGTTCGCGACCTACATTTATTTTTTTTATTCACACAACAGGCGTCTCATTATTTGTTATTGACTTGCATTGCAACGCCTGACTCTCACTTGTCAGACACGTTCTGGTATTACTTGTATTGACTTTATGCAACATTGTGGAAGAAGCTGACAGCTTTCTTAACATTTCGTATTAGATGCTTGTTCATGGGCACTCGTGTTAGGGGGGTCCATTTTTACGGAATATCCCCACACACTTTAGCTTTGTGCTGAATGCGAAAAATCCTTCATAGACCCTCGTCCAAATTTCAGATGTGCATAACTGCTTCGCTTCCCTTTACCGTACGTGGAGTTCATTCTTTACTCATTAACTAAAGAGTAAATATAAGAGACGAAAAGTGTCGAAAAAGATCGAAAGTAAATGGAAAAACTCCTAACAAGAGAAGCCTTAGAAGTAAAACCTGAGATTTTCAAACTTTGTAAGCGTAACAGTCTCGAGTAATAAATATATATATTGTTCTTTCGTCAGTCCGCTCCAGACGATGTCTTAACGTGTGGTGATCTTTATTATATCTTGGATGAAGCTGCTTTCTTGCAATATAAATTTTTATTACGACAATTTTTCTCGAAATTATTCAGTTAAAAGTTAGTTTTTAGGGAAGTGATAGACTGGTAGCCATGCTTTCTATACTTCCTTTTTACGGAGTGTTTGTAAGGTCAATATCTTTGAAAGTTTGAACGGTTGATCATATATATTATTTCTGGATGTGTTGCGTCATATATTTCTTTTTAATGAAAGACAAATTGAGACATACATTGAAAGACAACTGACGGCCACTGGAAAAAAAAAAGTGATTCTTCTTGAGACCCGATACGAAATTAATTTCCCACTGTCATCGTAATATCGAACAGTGATAAAGTTGCATTTTACTTTAGTGTGTTCTTAACGCTCTAACAGAAAGGTTCAAGCAATATGCATCTGAGCCATCGAAAGTATTATTGTGATTCACGCTTCAGTGAAAGTTCAGGAGTGAAAGTTATGGGAATATTTGTGTGCGGGTTATTATGAATGGCTTTGACAATTGGGTTAAAAAAAAATATATATACAAAAATGAAGATGGACGAATTTGAGTATGTTCTTCAGCTCTTCGATAGTCTGGGATTGGAGAGGTGAGTTTGTGATTCTGATCAAATATTTTTTTTTCTTTTTTAGGCGTCATATTTTACAATACTTGTGCATAGATAAGGAATTCATAGGCCAGTAATATGTGCATTTAATACGCGTGATGTAAAAGAGACAGTATAATTAATACACGTTTTTGAACTCATCTGTACACCTGTACATATTTTAACAAAATCGTATACTGAAATCGCTTCTAATCTCTTTTATTTTTAAGCAAAATCTAATGTTTCTTGTTGGAAAATTCTGAGTATATTTCTAACGAAAATAAATTGATTTGTCAGTTACACTAAACTGTGAAAGATATAGATTGAGAACCATTCTTTCTTTCTTTTTATTTTCTCAATAACATGACGTCGGTAGTTAATGAATGATTGTCTCGCTGATTGACAAATGCATATTTTCCAACTTTTATTTATTTATTTTTTATTATTTGTTTATTAATTTATTTGTTTGTTTATTTGTTGTTTAATTTTTTACTTTTCTTTAGTAATAGTAAATCTTTGTAATCAATATACAAACAGATTAATAAAAGAAAATAGAATTTTCCTCTGACTTTTAAACATCAAATGTTGTTTTAGTATAAAACTGAAAGCCTTTGTGTAAATTTCAAATAATAGTGATAATGTTATTAACAAATGCCATTATTTACTGCACACACACACACACACACACACACACACACACACACACACACACACACACACACACACACACACACACACACACACACACACACACACAGTGAGAGAGAGAGAGAGAGAGAGAGAGAGAGAGAGAGAGAGAGAGAGAGAGAGAGAGAGAGAGAGAGAGAGAGAGAGAGAGAGAGAGAGAACTTATGCAACATCTCTTGGTTTCCCATTAATGAGTTAAGGATAACCTTGAGGAACCCCCCACCCCTAGATAATATAAAGTAGAATGATGTCATATTGAACAGCTATATATATATATATATATATATATATATATATATATATATATATATATATATATATATATATATATATATGTATATATATATATATATATATATATATATATATATATATATATATATATATATATATATATATATATGAGAGAGAGAGAGAGAGAGAGAACAAATCACATTATCAAATAATTATACAATGTTATAATTAACTATCTTACTCCACGGCAGAAGATTTTACCCATTTACTCTGTGGTTAACCCAATTAGTGTAGTTAGGGATGGGGAGAATGTAGTGACTTCTATGAGATAGGATGAATTGTGTGTGCTTTACCTACGCCATTTCTTTTTCGGGGGGAGGGGGGATGCGGCCATTTTTATATGTACATAGGAGGAAGAGATAAGTTACCCCAGGGACGATACCAAGTCCTGGTTAATTACAGAGGGTTAGAATTAGGTTGGGAAATAGGATAAAAAAATGTTATTTATGCTTTCATAAATCAGGTAGTCACCGTGGCTCAACCGGTATCGTTCGGGACTCTGAGGCGTCAGGTCGAGGGTTCGCGCCCCGTCACAGTCTGAGGTTAGCAAGGGCATGCACTCAGCGTAAGGATTACATCTGCCAAAACATGTCCTTCACAAGAAGGCAACCGTCCTAGCCCTTGGTAGAAAAGGGAGTCCGTGACGAAAAACCGGAACATGCTTTCATAAATCAGCTTTTCCCTTACTTATTCCAACATTAACATTCATTAACATTTATTTCTCTTATTATTATTATTATTATTATTATTATTATTATTATTATTATTATTATTATTATTATTATTATTATTATTATTATATGATGATGATGTAGTTGTTGTATATGTTGTTGCTGTAATTTTGATGAATCCGAAATTCAGAACATTAGAGTTTTATATGAAAAATAAGAATTTAGTATAGTCTCTCTCTCTCTCTCTCTCTCTCTCTCTCTCTCTCTCTCTCTCTCTCTCTCTCTCTCTCTCTCTCTCTCTCTCTCTCTCTCTCTCTCTCATATGAAGCCATAGAGCTATAACATGAATATACAGGGAGATCTATAGTATATAATTATGAACATGGTAAAAATCAACTTGACTCGTACATGTTTGATATTCTTACAAATAAATTTAGTGGAAAATTAATTTGTCATCCTTCCAAGTAATATGGAAGATAATTACATAAATGCATATTTATGGAATAAACACACACACACACACACACACACACACACACACACACACACACACACACATATATATATATATATATATATATATATATATATATATATATATATATATATATATGTATATATCCAATTAAGCACATTACATATGTGAAAACATGAATCATTTTTTACCCCGACCGGGACTCGAACCTAGTAGTAGGTTCGAGTCCCGGTCGGGGTAAAAAATGATTCATATGTATATATATATATATATATATATATATATATATATATATATATATATATATATATATATATATATATATATATATATATATATATATATATATATATATATATATATATATAATATATATATATATACATGCATACACACTCGCACACACACACATACAAAACACACACACACACACACACACACACACCGCGCGTTCAGTGACACACGGAATTGCTCCTCTTAAATTTTAAAGTTTCGAGTGACTAAAGTGCTTAGTGGAAAACTTTACCATAATTTCCAAAAATCTGAAATCGTGCAGAGTATTGTGAGTACAAAAACTATTTGTTGTAAGGCGAGACTGTTCATATTAAAGGAAAAAATTGAGAACTTTTTCGTGAGGAAGAGAGAGAAGCTGCCGTCCAGTTTCTGCCTTGAGGGAAATCTAGAAGAGTTGCCAGACGTGGAGCCTCACACCACATTACCTAATTTTTTGTGTAAACTGGGGAAAGCTCTTAAGCCGTTTTACCTGATCCTGTGGTTCTATATATTGTTAAAAACAGTATCCTTCCCATTTATATTAACTAGTTAGTTAGTTTGATACACGAAAAAATTGAATAATAAAAGAAAAAAAAATTACCAAATACCCACCTGTCAACAGTACTGAGTTAAGTTGCCAAGTAGTACAGCAGTCCTATTTTCTTCATTTTTTTTGCTTTTCTTTTAGCTTTCTCGTTTGCTATTTTGTTATTTTGTATATATATTGAGTTAAATGTAAAGTCTAAATCCCGTGATAACATATCTTGGTTAGCAAGTCAGTTTATCAGTTAGGAAGAATATATAACAGAAACAGGTGGGTGCCACCTCGAACACAAATTCGAAGTTTCCTTCGGGTTTGACTTTTGTTTTTCTTTTTCTTTTTATACGTAAATTACCATGGTCAAGTTTTTAAGTTAAGATGTGTGTTACCAGAAAGGAGACAAACTGAGTCACTAAATAGCACTTATATGGAGATATAAAAATTCTGTGTGAAGGTAAATTAGAAGTTTTTCTCTTTTTTTTTTTTTTTTTTCCTCTTTCTCGTCTTCTTTCTATATTCTGTGAGAGGGAGAACATAAAAATGAAGCCATCTCTGTCCCAAACCTCTCCCACCCATGGGTCGGGAGAAGGGGTAGTCATCAGAGGACTTAAACAGAGAATCAAGAAGTTAGAGGAAATGGTTACAAGCCTTGATGATAAAATTCGGAATATGGATGGAGAAATGAAAGAGAATGAAACACTCAGAGAACAAATAAGATCTTTGGAGGAAGCAAATAAAGCACAAGGGCAGGAGAGAAAGGAACTAGAAAAAAGAATAAAGAAGCTGGAAGGGGAAAAGAGTCAACTAGAATCTAGAATTTCTAATCAAGAAGATAAAAACAAACAGCTAAATGACAACCTAAAGGAATTAGATGTTAGTTCACTGCTATCTTCTGAGAGAGACGAGATTGCTGCTTGGAATGTTCAGATTAAGGAAAACATTGAACAGTTCAGAAAAGAGTTCCAGGAGCTGAATATGGAAAATGATGCCATGAAAACGTCCTTTGCTGATGCACTAAAGGGGAATGTGGCAGTAAAAGAGGCTGTAAAGGTGGTGGCACTGGAAAACATACAAACAGTTGACTATAAGGAGACAGTAATCGAAAAAATGAAAGACGTTGTGATGGAAAGGGCAAACCCACTCATCAGACAGGCACTTGATAAGGAGAAGACAGTGGTAATCTCAGGCATAAGTGAATCCCAGGAGCCAACATGGCAGGGGAGACTTGAAGAAAATAAAGCTAGGGTTGTAGACCTGATAAGAAAGCTTGGAGTAGTATGTGGTCCTGAGGATATTGTAAACATACACCAACTAGGTAAATATTCGAGGGAAGGAAAGCCGAGACCAACAAAAGTAACCTTTGAGAGAGGGGAGACATGTAGGGAAATATTGTTGAGAAAAAAAAGTCTAAAAGACCTTCAAGAATGCAAAGAAGTGTTCATTAGACGATACAGAACACAGGAAGAGATGGGAAAGATCAAAAACTTGTTGCAAGAGGCAAGAAGGTTAAATGATGAAAGAAATGAAGAAGAGAAGAAAAATTTTCGTTACGGAATACTTCCAGACAAAGGGGAGATAAAGAAGATAATGACAGAAGATCAGGGGATGGGGCCTCATTAAGATTGTTATACACAAATGCTGATGGATTAGCTGGTAAGGCAGTAGAATTAAAAGATAGGATTCACAACAGTAAGGCAGATATAGTAGCAATTACAGAGACTAAGTTGAGTGAGGACATAAACAGTGTCACAGTTTTTCCTAAGGGCTTCAGAATACTAAGGGTCGAAAGATCTGAGAGGACTGGTGGAGGGATAGCACTGCTCATAAGTGAGAGGATTCAAGTTGAAGAGATAAACTTGGCTATAGAAAGTGAGTTCAGGGAATTTCTTGTTGCTCGCATAAATACTGGGTCAGAGAGCATTATAATAACTGTTGTATACAACCCACCAAGGAACCAAAATAGGCTTGAAATTTATGAGGAAAGTCATATAGGTACGATTGAAGTCATAAACTCAGTTGTTAACATGGCGCGGGAGAAAAAATGTAGGATTTTGATTATGGGAGACTTTAATCATAAAGAGATAGATTGGATAAATCTTGACCCACACAGTGGTGAGGACTCCTTTGGGGCAAG
>JAXCGZ010002102.1:20000-22500 GCA_037179515.1 Halocaridina rubra | reverse complement strand
CGTACCTAATCTAATCTAATGATTTATGGTGTTATATAACGTCACATGGGGTTCTGGGGATTACTCAACTCTACTAGATGATTTCTAGTAGAGTCTACTCGCCTTCTAAATCTGTTATTTCCTCTCATAGACAGCCATTCTTCGTCCATTTTTTTCATCTAATAGATTTTCTCTTTTGTGGTATTAAAATAGGAATCCCGTATAGATCATGTTTTAGAAATAGGGTCGTGCTTTACGATCATTTTCACATACAATCATATCACCATTTTCAATCTATCTCCTCTTCGCCTCTCAATCGGTTATTTACTCTCATGGCCAACCCATTCATCGTCCAATCATCTTAAAGCCACCCATCCCTTTTTCCTATCTATTATCTTCAATATCATCTATCACCCTTCATCCCTTATCCTTATATATTCTCCTTCCTCTTTTCCCACTCTTGAATTATCTCCTCCCGTCCCTCTCTTGACACCTCTCCCTCACTCTACGGACTCCTCTCTCCCTCTGCACCTTTTTATTGGGTGAAACGCACGTAAACACGCACTAACGCGAGGTGCTGGATGGTAGTAGCAGGGACTTTGAAATCTGGAGCTCAGTGCATCGATATTCCGAGTAGGATCGGCACGCTATGGCTGGCCTCCTCCTCCTCTCATGTTGCAGTTGGGGGACTTCCCACTAGTTTGTCGTTTTTAAAAGGTGTCGCTCATAAAGGACTAACGCGATTGTTGATTGGGACATTGAAGGTAGTAGGAAATTCCTCTACCTTTAGAGGGAATTCATTATTTTGAGAGTTTTGACTAGAGTGATCTACTTTTATCATTGGTGCTTGTTGGAGGTTGGAGGGAAACTCTTCTCTCCAGAGACTATTCATCATTTTGTGAGTTTTTGATTACAGTGATGTTAGTATAGATGATCTCTGTCTATAAACATTGAAACGTCTAACGAACAATTGTTAGTTACAATATCAAAACTTTATTTGGTATTAGTTGAGAGCGATACTAAGTGATTATTCTTATTGAAATATTTTTGAAAATTTGAACCTGTACGTGTTCGGCATTCGGTATTTTTCGTGCTTTGGCAACGGTTTGATAGTTGTTGTTTGAAGGCAAGTTGAATGCGATCGAAAACCAGACCGAAGAGCGGCAGCTGCATCTGAAACACCGGTTCTTCGGGTTGCTGGGCGAGGTAAGTTGAAAATGTCATTCCGATATTTCCAGCTCCATGATAATGCAAAGGAAGTGAGATTGGGAAAAAGGGAAAAAGCGGGTAAAGAACAGCGAGAATAGAGGAGGGGAGTGGGTTGGAGGTTAACTGGGAAAGGACTGGTATGTGGTATGTGGATGGGTGGATATATGAACAGGATGTGCAGAATGACTGATTTTTTGTTTTTGAATTTTTGCAAAATCAGTTTTTTAAATATATCCTTTGAAAGATTTTCTTTCAAAACATTGTCACTATGTCGAATTGGAGAATATTTTATTTATTTTTATAAACTTGGGTATTGTGACTCATAATTTGGAATTATATGATAATACTGTTAATTCTTATATTAAGAATTTATTTGTTCTAGTTTAAGCACATCTGTCATTTCTTACAAAGGATACTTTTACGCTCTTAAAACTTTTTGTATTAATTGTTTGACTTGGCTTCCAGTTCAGTGAGATATCTATGTTTATTAAACTTTTTTTTAAACATATTTACTGTCTTCGATTTAAATAGGATCTTAACGAAATGCACTGGCATGACTTAAATTAGGATATCTACGCTATAAAAAACACTTAAGTTTTAGAGGAGCTCATGACATTTCCTTTTCTAACTGTTTATATCAAATATATATACAAATATGACTTTTAATTGGAGTCTATATACTTCAGTCCTTGCATTATAAACACGTGTAATGAGTTTAAGTTGAATGGGAAGGCGACCCAAATCATGTTTTTAAACATGCCTGCTAAAATGAAGCTAAATAAGGCATCTGTGGCACTCAGACCGGCTTAACCTATGTAGTGACATTGATTGAGCTAAGAGTTTTATGTTCTACAAACCACACAGTCAAAAATATTTAGAGAACTCGAAAACTTTTGCCTTGGAACTGATGGGTCGCCGAAAAGCAGGTAACTGGTTAACATTTCCTTTGTGCGGGACGCCTTGTTATTACTACGCACGTGTTCATAGCAGCGTGTGAGAGAAAGTTTTAGACTCAGGAGGCGACACGCGTGCTTCCAACCTTGCAATGAGAAGTCCACAGCGCTCTTTTAGGAACATCATAGAATTCTTCAGTTTATTGTGATGGTGCTGTATTTTTCTTCATTTTATTGTATGATGTATATATGTATTTTGGAAAAATACACTCTCTCTCTCTCTCTCTCTCTCTCTCTCTCTCTCTCTCTCTCTCTCTCTCTCTCTCTCTCTCTCTCTCTCTCTCTCTCTCTCTCTTTCAGTTTTTGAAATTGAACCTATCTTTTCATGAGCATTTTGCCTCTCAAAAATCTTTCCCCTT
>JAXCGZ010002102.1:12500-17500 GCA_037179515.1 Halocaridina rubra | reverse complement strand
AAAAAAAGTAATTAAAAATGGATTATTGCCAGGGAGACTGAAAACAACATAGGAGGAGATGCAGTGAAAAGGCAAAACAAGAAGGATGTGATGAATGGCAGAAATGCACAAAAGGTCGAAGCAAAACAAAGATTAATAGGAAAAAATAGGGGGTAATTCTAGGAGACTGGCAGGCTAGAAAAGAGGGAACGAACCCACGATTAATCTTGATACAGAAGGGTCAAAGATGCATTACAAAATTGGATGAAAATAGAATGTTAATCTTCAGAGAGAGAGAGAGAGAGAGAGAGAGAGAGAGAGAGAGAGAGAGAGAGAGAGAGAGAGAGAGAGAGAGAGAGAGAGAGAGAGAGATTCAGCAATGTAGTTTGAAATATATAGTAAGGGTAATAAAAGGTAACAATGTGTTGATACGTTAATTTTTAGTGAAATTTCGGAGCTTAGTAAAAGGTGCAAGCTAAGCGATCGATTTATTTTGTATATATTCTTTTTCCAGGTTTCTCTGTGTTCGTAGAATATTTCTCTCTCTCTCTCTCTCTCTCTCTCTCTCTCTCTCTCTCTCTCTCTCTCTCTCTCTCTCTCTCTCTCTCTCTCTCTCTCTCAAGAATTATATATATATATATATATATATATATATATATATATATATATATATATATATATATATATATATATATATATATTCTTTCGGATGTTGTTGTTAATAATATATTAAATAAAGTTACTGAAACATCTTCAATATAGAAAAGAATATATTTAATGAAAATCTTAATAATCCTGAATCCTGGTAAGAAAGAAAAAAAAGGTGTTCCTCATCTGCATGTCACGGGAAATGAGAAGTCAGAATTCATTAAGGATATGAAGTTTCGTAATTTCATGAAGATCTGAGGGAGAGAGAGAGAGAGAGAGAGAGAGAGAGAGAGAGAGAGAGAGAGAGAGAGAGAGAGAGAGAGAGAGAGAGAGAGAGAGAGCTGGGGGTGGGGAGGGGAGGCAAGCGAAGTTTTACCTGGGCGTGTCTGAAGTGTAGAGTTTTGGACTGTAAAATTAATGCTGGTGTTTGTTTGTGATGTCTCAGATGATCATATTTTATAGGGTTTGTTTGTCGTTTTCTTCCTCAAAGCCGCTTTTGGTTAACGCCTTCACAAGCGGAACCTGCTTTTGCAAGAAACAAAAATATGTCATTCCAGTCATACTAATCAAAATTTAATTGGTATGAGTTTTTGTTTTTTTTTACTTGTGTGTTCTTCAGTATCTTGTTTGGCTGTGTATATATATATATATATATATATATATATATATATATATATATATATATATATATATATATATATATATATATATATATATATATATATATATATATATATATATATATATATATATATATATATATATATATATATATATATATATATATATATAATTGGAAGAAGAGTTACCGGGCAGGCATTGCATGTGCCCGTATGGTTGTTTTCACTCGTGATTTGCTCTTGGTTAACTAGTTATGCTGGACAAGTCAAAGTCTGCTTAATATTTTGCCTGTGCTTATGATAGGGCCGGTAAGATCGATAAATTACAGTTACAATTGGCAAACTCATTATACTTTACGGGTGGACAGGGGTTAGTAGTTGACAGACACTTTATTGCTTCGCTGTATCGTCATAATGACTTTCAGCTACAAAATTCTCATTCTTTATTGAGGCGAAGCAATCTATTAAACAGTATATGTTGTATGTTTGCTATTCCCGCTCTGTATAAACGGCAGTATTTTAACACATGTTATTCATGAGTTGTTCAAGGAATTTAAACAAGTCACTGAATTGATTTTTTTGTCTTTTTTTAGAAAGTTGGATATGCCACTTGATGCCTGCATATATTTATAAATAAGGTTTCAATATTTCTCAAAAATATTGATGAGTAATGTGGGCTTAATATAGAGAGTATCTTCTATATGCACTGTCAGTCTGGGTGAAATTTTGATGTAAATGTAAAAAATTAAAAGTAAAGATTTTCGTTTTTTGGTGCGCTTAGCAACAAAGCTGGATAATTCTTGGCCTGTATAGCTCTATTCATGCATTAAATGGATATAAGTCTTTGCATGGATGGATAATTTGGATTTTGAATAATAATCTATCTTTGGAAATCATCCTCTTTGCTTGATGGTGACGTAGTATTCCCTAGACCATCTCGATTGAAATATGGTCTAACATACTGCGTAGCTGTTTAATTGCACTTTTGATATGCTGTTATCTAACTTCATCATTAATTCCTAATTCTTTTGCGCTTAGGGTATGCTCTCGCACTAAACCGGGAGCATATATGAATATGCGAAAATGCCTTTCGTATGGAAATATTTTATGGTGAATGAGAATGAAAAAAAAAAGTTGTCATGTTCTTGCTCGCAAACTGGAGGTTTCTGTCATATACAATCTGTTTCTGACAGTACGATATTGCCTCGTGCAGGTACTCTAAGTCCACTAACGGGATTACTGTGTAGTGTTTGCGGAAAACATGAGAATATGTTTTTGAATTTGAAACCATCTTATTAAGAGTTTTGAGTGCTTGTTTGTGATTGTGCTTCTTCATTTTAGTCATTCATCTAACATTATTTAACCTATTTCTTTGTAACTTTTCAAAGCACTGACACGTGTTTTTATATTTTATTTCTTCTGGGCGATATTTTAGTCATAGCGTTATCCGAGATTTGAGCGTCGGAGGTCAGCCTTGTGAGGACGAAATGTCGCATTCATTTATTATATCAAACAACGTGCCTTTAGGTGCTATAGGCGCGTGTGTGCGATATATGTATACATATGGATTTGCCAAGACCCAAGGCGAGTCAACATATTCCATGCAGATGTGGCTTCCATTTAGCGATAATAATACTCTCGAATGTGCAGTCTCAGACATCGTTCTGGCTCTCTTGCCGTGGTGGTGCTCAGTTTAGCGAAACAGAGCGCGCGCACGACTGTAACGGGACGATTCAGAATGCCGAGGGACGAATTGGAGACTGAAAGATTGATTTAGTCGTTCGGAAAACTGGGCCAAAATCGCTTGTTTTCTGGGTGAAGCTTTGATGACCTACTTGGAAAACTTAGCCCTGGAAACAGCATTGGCATAAAGGGTTTGATCGGGTATCACTCATGAGGGTATCATTTGTATATTGGTGATAGGATATCGGATCATGAGGTCAGGTATAAAGAAAAAAAAGAGGCTAATTTGTTATAGCTGAGGTATATGATTGTTTTTTTTTTTACTATTTTGTAGGATCTCAGGGCAGACAAGAAGAAATGTCTGCATATGGCCTTTACATCATTTTTAAATATTTTCCTTTGATCTATTTTACTCTTCACTTCCTGCAGTGTTAAAGAGCTTGCATTTATAGTGTACTGTATCACAGAACTCTTTTTGGGGGGAATGGAGATAGGCATCCATTTGTGCATAGGCTCAGAAGTTATTTGTATTATATTATTTTATTTGCCTCTTTGCATATCAGCGTGCTTAGAATTATTGCTAAAATAGAACACTTTTGTTTTGGACTTTGAAAATTCCAATTTCCTGCCCTATGATCCAGAGAACATTTAATTTTTTAAAGTTATGACACCGGGACGGGCAGAGAAATTTGCCCACATCCGGCCGAGCACAGAAAACATTTATGAAAAAGTAGCAGCTTAAGGACAAAGCGGAAATAAGAGATTGATAAGCAATATAAAGATAAGCTGAACGATAAGTCAAATGTGATGAAGACCTAATGATGATGAGAAACAAAGGAAAGGGAAAAAGATATCTGGAGTGTTATGACTTGTCAGATGTGAAGGGATGATAAGAGTTGTGTAACGAATACACCAAAGTATTCGGTGTAGAAGTAGAGATAGGAAAAGAACCATAACTGAAGGAATATTTTACATCGAACTGTCCTGTTTAGTCCTATCTAAGTTCAAACTTCCAGGTGTAGTATTGCAGCTGGCGGCAGTGCCATGAGCCAACCTACTCAGTATTGCACTTTTTGAAACGGCAAACAACAACAACAAAAGCACAAGAATATAAGATCTTAATTTCTCATATTAAGATCAAAGTAATGAGAGGTTACACTGAAACGGAACTGAATCCATCTTTTGGACACCTTCCTTCACGCACACATATCTCCCCCACTATCCTTTCCTCTTAGAATTATGGTAACAAGAATAGATCGTCTCTTTGAAGCATGTCATTTATTAAACAATAGGTCTTGTTTTGAACTATGTCTTGGCTACGAACGAACCATGATTAGGTAATAATGAACATCTCGCCTTTCTGAATGATCCCCGTTTTGGTAACAATGGACATCTCGTGTAAAGATTCATCTTTTTCTGGTTACAATGAATAACATTGGCAACATAGCATTTCTGAATGACCAATGTTTAGGTAACTATGACTAGCACATTTCTCTCAAACACGTAAACTATTAGTCACATCACATAGCTTGTCTTTCTGAACTTAGTAGTAATAGTTATACCGAATAGCTCGTGCTATAAACTTTTATTTATTAGCACTGACTACATTATCAGTGTGAGCCATATTTTCGTTACATTAAATAGCTCTTATCATAAATCAGTGCATTGGAATGAATAGTTCGCATTCTGACTATGAATTGGTAAAGCTAAATAGCTTACGCTCTAAACCATAATTTGGTGACATTAAATAGTTAGTCTTTCTGAATTGTGAATGGGTAACAATGACAAGCTCATTTAGGTGTGGTACAAAATAGCAAAGGGGCGGCGACGTGTAAGCTTTTAAAATGTATGGATGGTCTGCGGGAATGAGCCGGAAAGTGGCTGGATGGTTTGTTGTAACATTTAAAGAGCAAGGGGAGTGGAATATCGAGTTGGGAGGTAGGGAGGTTTGATGGAATAGTTGAAAGGGATGGGAGGAGAGAGTGTATGGCATGGGAAACCGCCCATCCGCTCCACCTGACTAATGTTAACTTTTTTCTCTCTTTCTCTCGCTATCGTGTTTTAGTGCAA
>JAXCGZ010002102.1:0-7500 GCA_037179515.1 Halocaridina rubra | reverse complement strand
TACATTCAGTGATGTTAATACTCTAGGGTGAACATTTAATTGACTACGCAAACACGTCTTCTCGGAATTGTTTTTTTCCTCGTGTTTGCGGGAAAAAATAGAATGAGTACTTTGCTTCTTTTTTTTATGGGTGGGAGGGGAAACTTAAATAGGGAAGTCATATATATATATATATATATATATATATATATATATATATATATATATATATATATATATATATATATATATATATATATAAACAAAAACCAGGTTAGTTTCTGTCCTAATAGGCAAAAATGCATTCAGTTTTGCATCATTAACTCCCCTCGTGTGCGCTGAATCAATCTCTCTCTCTCTCTCTCTCTCTCTCTCTCTCTCTCTCTCTCTCTCTCTCTCTCTCTCTCTCTCTCTCTCTCTCTCTCTCTCTCTCTCTCTCTCTCTCTCTCCGTAAGGTCACACATATTAGTGAAAATTCAAGGTCGATTAACGTGTTTGTTTCCTCTCGTTACCTGCGCACACGCGCGTGCGTGAAAGGTGACGTCACAGTCATGATGTTACAGTGCCAATTTAAGTAACAAATAATTTGTCTATATCCCACCGTACCTGTGCAGTCTTGCATGCGCATACAATGTTTCACACTTCTCCTTTTGCTCAAGCGCGAATTAGTAATTAGTAATTAGTAATTATTCTGGTAGAATTGCACCTCCGATGATGGCTCATCAATATAGGGCCAATGTGACTCCACCTAAGGCTGTTGATGAGAGTTAGGTCAGTGTGACTCCATCTAAGACTTCTTCTTCTTCCTCTATTTGCGTTCCCATTTTCATATGGGGTCGCATCTCTTCACTAGTCGTCTCCACTGGTTCCGGTCCATCACTTGCTCCTCCTCCAGCTGTCTTTCTCTGAGATCCTCCTTCAGTCGGTCCTTCCACCGTAGTTTAGGTCTTCCTCGTCTACGTCTGCCCTCCACGTCCATCTCCATCACTCTCACACCCACGTAGTCTTCTTCTCTCCTCTTCACATGACCGAACCACTGTAATCTCCTCTCCTGCGCTTTCGCCGACGCCTCCACCACCTTCACTGTACCTCTGATCTGGTCATTTCGTATCCTGTCCTCCCTCGTCACCCCACACATCCACCTCAGCATTCTCATTTCTGCGACATCTATCTTCCTTAAGACTTCTACGATAGTTTATTATTTTACTTACTAACTTCCATTGTATATTCAGACTTTCTTGATTGATATTTTTTTTTCTACAGAATTTTTAATTTTCCTATAATTTAATTTATATCGCTGTTTCCATATTTATTTTTGGCATCTTGATTATTTATTTTTACTTAAGTCCACCCCCCCCCCTTTCAAACGGAGATGAACAGTGTCAAACAAAACGGTAAAAATGATATATTATATTTGATTTTTTTTTTATTAATTTCAATATGATGAAATTCAAAAGAAAGATATTTTTCCATTTCCTCAAAGATATTCATTTCAAGTTTCATTCAGGGTATGGTACCATATTTATAACAATAGATGCCCTCATCGACTAATCTGGCTGTTTCTGTTCTACTTTACTCACAAGTTTAACTAAATGCTACGATGTCTGAGTATTAGGATCACTGGACATGAAAAGACACTTTTATTAGGCTGTGGGCATCATTCATATTATTATTATAATTATAATTATTATTATTGTTATTATTATTATTATTATTATTATTATTATTATTATTATTATTATTATTATTATTATTATTATTATTATAATGTAGGGTTAAAATTTGGTAGCATGTGTTTGGAGTCATCTCAGGGTGTTCCGTTGCATCAAGAATATTGTTAGGTGATTGCTGTTGTTAAAATCCAGCTTCATGTAGCCTTATCAGCACCTCTATCACTGTCCTTCATAGTTCTTATTTCAGAACTAACACGTCATTCGCCGTTAATTTGTGTGCATTACACCTTCTCTTTCGCATTATATCCACTGCATTCGGCCATTCTTGCACAGATCCCATGCTCCCGAAAACCATACCAAATTAGTAAAAAAAAAAAAAAAAGAGTAAAAAGAAGTAAACTTCCCCTGAGAAAATGAGGATTAGATTGTTTGCACTCTCTCAGTCGAAAAGATTTAGGTGTGTTTGTGACTCCGCACACGTGGTCACACTTATGGAGTTGTTTCCTGCCAGTACTCTATTATATATATTATATATATGCATATATATTTGTATATTATTATTTTATTATTATTATTATTATTATTATTATTATTATTATTATTATTATTGTTATTGTTATTATATAATAATAATAATAATAATAATAATAATAATAATAATAATAATAATAGTAATAATAATAATAATAATAATAATAATGAAATGCCCTTGAATCGTGGATATTTTCCTTATTTTTTTGCAAAATTGTTCGATAATGCGTTTAGTATTTCTTTTTCTCTGTTCCACAGTTAATATAAATTTCTCTTCAGTGTTCCCAATGTGCGAATTAGCCGAGATCCCGCATGTGTAACCGATTACACGGTACAGACGCCAGAAAGTGTCATTGGCAGCCCCCTGATAAAGTGGCCAACACGGTTGAGTACAAGTGAAAGGCGAAATGGTCATTTCACACACACACACACACACACACACACACACACACACACACACACACACACACACACACACACACACTGCTTATGTTTTTTCAGTGTAAACTCTAGTTATATATAAACTTTTAAAGTGAATAATATTTACTTAGTGATGATGGTTTCCATTTTTATGTTTTATAATTAAAAGCACTAGTTTGTGTACCTAACAATAGGGTTTGACCTCAGTGGATGTTGTTGTTTCCTGAAACTATTGAGGTGAAGGTTCCCTTGTCATTAATGACTCCCTTTTTGCAACTTGAAACATATGTGGTAGAGAGAGCCTTGCTTGATGTTTACCTCGCAGTACTGATATTGTATATCACAATGGGCTCTAACTAATTCTGCCTCATGTAGACGAGGAAGGGTAAGGAATTCATTGCTATCCACACAAAAGATTTCCACCCACGTCCGGTACGTGAACATGATTTAGATATATGTGATTATTAGTTTTATTGGTAGCTGGCAAACAATGGCAAATGATTTTCATAACACTGTATGATTATAGGCAGCCGGGCTGTTGTATATAGTCAGTTGATTTTAATATTGCAGCTCCCTTTAGAAACAGTTTTTTTTTTATTATATTGAATAATGCATTGAGAATAGTCAATTACAGTCATTTGTCATGTATATTAAACATTTATTTATTATTATCAAGTAATGAGTATAGTTCAAGTGTTAATACTCAAATTTGTACACGATGTTACAGATTAGAATAGATAGATAGTAAGCGTAGACATATTTCAATATTTTGTTGGCAAATGAGTTTTAGGGGATAGCTGTAGCTCAGTGGTAGAGTACGCGAGACGGGAACCGATTAACGCGATTTCGACGTCCTAGCCCTTGGTAGAAAATTGAATCAGTGACGTAAAACCGGATAGAGCTCATGCGACAGTAGACTAATTGTGACATAATTTTTTTTTTTTTACATATGAGTTTTATTTGTAAAGGCTTCCTTATCATCTCGTTTTAATACGCTTCTTTTAGTTACATTCAGGGCAACGGCTCTATTGTGCTAGAAATAGTTATACTAGAATTGGCTCAATTGTACTAGAAACTGATCAGGTGTCCTATAAACCACTTCCCTGAATTAGGAACGGCCCTGTATATATAGTATACTTGGGATTTAATATTTATAGTGTTTGCATACAGAATCCTCTTGGCCTCTAATGTCTCAATTTTTGCTTCATTCGGTTGTATACGTTGTTCTTCTGTGCTCGGTACATCATTCATGCTAATTATGATGCCAGTTGTCGTCCTAGGTTAATCACAGTGTTTATGGCCTTCGGGTATAGAAAGAAAAATATAATAATAATCCGTTTTATAACATATATTTAACAATCACTCGCACGTCCTGAGCGCTAAGCTTTAATTTGTACAATGCCTTTGCGTTAATCATACGACTATGGCGCCATGTGCGTTTAACATTAATATGTAGAGTGCCTTTGCGTAAATTATGCGACTACGACGCTATGAGCGTTACGAAGAATTTAGCTGAGGTGAATTACACCTGAAACGAGAGATTGGAGTCTTGAGGGGGGGGGGAAATAAATTAAAAAAAAAATAAATAAATAAAATATATATATATATATATATATATATATATATATATATATATATATATATATATATATATATATATATATATATATATATATATATATGATCAGAGAGATTTCTGTGTTTAAATGATCCTTAAAAAATATAAAGTAGTCATGCTTACAGTATAATCAACTTGATGTTAATTTTTATGCTAGCTTTTTCTTTCGACAAATCTAAAATCATTATGGTTCGTCGCATGACTTGGATTTGAGGAACTAGGCTGTGCCTTTGAATCTCTAACAATAATTAATTTAGTCCTTAATGACAATACTAATAGAGGCAGTTTTCATTTGCTCTTGGTTTTTCTGAAACATGGAGGCCAACTCCCTTCAATTATCCGAATCATTGATTTAAGACTCAAAAATTGAATTTGTTATTAAAAATTCTTCTTAATAATATTTAATTTTGGTTACATTTCGTCAGGGTTGTGTAATTTTTAGTTATATCTCGTGAGGAATTTTTTCATTTGTAAAATGTATTTCAAATATATTTCACCAAAACTTTTATCTTTTATTGAGATTTCATGCCAAGGATACCTTGTTTGAGATATTTACTGCGGAATGCTATACGTCATTTCGTCAAGGGTTTATAATTTTAGATACATTTTTTTTCGTGTGGGAATTTTGCATTTTACATCGCATTTGGTGAAATGTATTTCCTTTCAAATATATTTTCCAAACACTTCATTTCTTATCGACATTTTCCGTCAAGGTTATTTAATTTCAAATATATTTTGTTGAATATTATTCAGTTTATACCACATACATCGATATATTATCCACTGCTGTGCACATCTCAAAATGGAATTTGCATTAAAAATATTCGGTGCTTTGTTACCATTTACATGAACTCAAGTTTGTAACTCTGTAAAGTAGCTAAAGGTGCTGCAGACCGTATTCTGTGCAATCCTCATTAATTAGTTGAAGGGTCACTTTGACAATAGGCATATTCAATTTACTATCGTTTGAACGCGAACTATCAGATAGTATATGGCAAATTATACTCCTGTCTTTCAGTTTTGCAAGGAATGGCGGAAATGAATCTGTTAGGCTAAGGGTGAGTGAATGTCAGGGAGGGAACCTTTTTCAATTAAAAAGGTCTCCATGGATGAGAAGACTGCAGGAAGGGGCTAAAAAAAAAAAAAAAAAAAAAGCAATGAGGATATGTCAGTTTTCAGTTTTCCAATACTTAATTTTTCCCTGGCTGTATATCTCACGATTCGAAGTGTTTTTGTTTTGTTTTGTTTTATGTCTGTGTGCGATTAAATCCTTTATTAATTGTAATGATATTAGTTTTGAGGGGGATAGGATGTTGTTGATAAAGAAGTGCATATGATAAAAGTAATTGATATTGTGATATTGTAAGTAGGCTACAGATATAAGTAATTCTGTCATATATATATATATATATATATATATATATATATATATATATATATATATATATATATATATATATATATATATATATATAGACTTGAGTTTGCATTTTGTTTATTGTCAATGATATAATGCTACAGTAAATTAACATCAGTTGAATAATCGTTATATATACATACCTACCTGCCTATTTACATACATACATACATACATACAGACAGACAGACAGACAGACATACGCATGATGCTCTTTACCGGAAGGAAAATTTGGCAATTGCCCTCATTAGGTCCGAGCACCAAAAAATATAAAAAAAAGAATAAAATAAAAGTTTAAGGACAATGCAGAAATAAGGATATGACACACAATAAAAAAAATACTGGCTGAAAGAATAATAAAAATATTGAGAACTTTGAGAAATGGCAGGATTATGCCCTGAAATTACGATAGATCCACTTTTTGAAGGAAGATACGTAGTAAGAATTAGTAATAACTGAAAGAGGGATAGAGTTCCAGATTATGGAGGTAGATAGGAAGAATCAGTTGCCGCACCGATCAATCCGCGAGCTGCAAATCTCCGCACAGTGCCTGTGAGGCGAGGCTGCTTGGTGAGTGTTACGCGGCCTCGGAAGTAGGGGAGGAATGCAACTCACCAACTCAAAAGAGCAGATAGCGAAGAGAAATAGAATCCAGATTTGAAGAAAGAGAAGGGTCATTAATGAATCTGATTGCCTTATATTCGACCCTTTCAAGGAGATAAGCATAATAATAAGCATCCCAGATGTGCGAGCAGTATTCTAAGTCAGAACGGATAAGATATTTATAGATTACAAGTATCTGAAAAGATGAAAATTAATGACGAAAACGAATCAGAGTATCCTTACAGAATATTTCTTCTTATATCTAGATTATCCTGGGATGGGTAATGAAGCCAGTATCACAGATGTATTCTTTGAATGGCGGATCCCGTAAAGATGATCCTTTCCTCATCAGTAAATATAATATATCTTGTAGTCAATCATCCGTTTCATATATAATATATGACCAGTAAAGGTGATCCACCATTTTTTATGATAGTGGGGATTAAGTAAGTCCAATCTGTGGAATTTAAAATCATTGAAATTTAGAATATTACATCAACTATCGTAGTTCATTGGCTACACCTCCAGATTGCCACCAAGGAAGCCATGAGTTCAACTCCCTAATAGTGCCTCAGACTCTAAAGTGGGGTTTACACGGTTAAGCGGTTCTACAGAAGTGTTTGAAGTGATGTTCGAACATGTGAACGGGGTATTTGGTTGTCGATTACGTTTGTCGAACGTGTTCGACAACCAAATACCCCGTTCACACGTTCAAGCATCACTTCAATCACTTGTCTGTCGAACCGCGTTCGACGAACCGTTTGACCGTGTAAACCCCCCTTTACAGCTTTTCATCGTCAAAGCCGTTTGCTTGTAAAGTCAAGGTAGTGGTGTTACTGCTGTGGGAGGCTTTATCAACTCACCCGATTCACTGAGTTCAACATCAGATATTTTTGGCTTTTAAATCACCAAAGTTGACTGTCCCACAGCTCTCATGTAAACATTATGTAGATACGAGTATATAACTTATATTTTTTTGTTTTTCGTTGAATACATTTTGGAATTTCTATCGAATGGAATATATTGACTTAATAAATTGGATAATACTGTCATTATGTTATAGTTTGATTACTATATTAATACATCAGTCACAGTACTCTGATATACATAATTTTCATTAATAGTTTCCCGGACATGAACTACTGGATTGTATTGTGCCTGCGTATACAAAAGCTTTTGTATACCCTGAAAAATGTCCAGTGCTTATCATTTTCTATGTTCGAATCTACTTATCCGTTTTCTTCGTTTAGTTAGCTCGT
>JAXCGZ010002101.1:102500-106699 GCA_037179515.1 Halocaridina rubra | reverse complement strand
ATTTCATCGTATATCTAAATGATCTGGATTCGGATATCAGTAGTAACCTAAGTAAATTCGCAGACGACACTAAAATAGGTAGAACTATAAATGGAAAAGAAGACATTCATGCTTTACAGGAAGATCTAAATAGATTATCTGAATGGTCGGACAAATGGCAAATGGAATTTAATGTTGAAAAAATGTAAAGTAGTTAAAATGGGTACTATAAAAGACAATACTAGTTATAAGCTAAATAACCATGAAATCATGAGTTCTCAGTGTGAAAGGGATTTGGGAGTTCTTGTGAGTAGTAGTCTTAAGCCAAGAGAGCAATGCACAGCAGTCAGAAATAAAGCAAACAGAATTTTAGGATTTATCTCAAGAAGCGTCAGCAATAGGACGGAAAAAGTTATTTTGCAGCTCTATCTTGCATTAGTTAGACCCCATTTAGATTATGCTGTGCAATTCTGGTCACCCTATTATAGAATGGAAATTGAATCCTTGGAGAGAGTGCAGCGAAGAATGACCAAGATGATACACAATATCAGAAATCTACCATATGAGGACAGATTAAAAAAACTTAATCTACATTCTCTAGAGAGGCGAAGAGTTAGGGGGGATATGATTGAAGTGTATAAATGGTTTAAAGGGATTAACAAGGGAGATATTAATAAAGTTTTAAAAATTCATGATCAAACCAGAACTCGTAATAATGGATTTAAGCTTGATAAATTTAGGTTCAGAAGGGAAATTGGTAAAAATTGGTTTGGTAATAGAGTAGCTGATGCATGGAACAAGCTTCCTAGTATGATAGTAAATGCCAATACCTTAGACACCTTCAAATGTAGATTAGATAGACATATGACAGAGGTAGGGTGGGTATGAATAGGTTAGTGCTTATTAGAAAAATCATAAAAAGAAAAACAGAATAAATAAGTAGAGTAGAATAGAATAGGTTAGACATGCTGAAAATACAATTCAAAAATGGAGCTGCCTCGTGTGTGCCAGTAGGCATGTTGCAGTGTCCTCTATTCTTATGTTCTTATGTTCTTATGACAGAGGTAGGGTGGGTATGAATAGGTTAGTGCTTATTAGAAAAATCATAAAAAGAAAAACAGAATAAATAAGTAGAGTAGAATAGAATAGGTTAGACATGCTGAAAATACAATTCAAAAATGGAGCTGCCTCGTGTGTGCCAGTAGGCAAGTTGCAGTGTCCTCTATTCTTATGTTCTTATGTTCTCTTATTTTTATTTATTTATCTCTACTACTATCAACAAAATTACAATTATCCTTTCTTAATAGACGTCCTAAAAGGACTTAATTATCATTATTTTAAAATTTCAAACTCAATTTAAAAGCTCTGAGAATCTCAATTATCTTAATTAGGTCAATTGTAATTATAAATTTCATGACATTGATAGTAATTAACAATGATTATCTCTAGATAAGTTTTTCATAGTCTTTAATATCTTTATCTCTTTGAAATGTTGTAATTATCACATGAAAATGATATATACTTAAAAAAGATATAAACAAAAACCGTGTATCTGGAAAGAATATAAAAAGTTTGACTGTGTATGCAATGATAAAATTGAAAATAATATTTCATTTGCAACTTTAAAGAATGAATTTTGCTTAAGTTTCCTAATCTCTTAAGGAATTGTACATGAATAAAAAAAATAAAAAAAATAAAATATTATATATATATATATATATATATATATATATATATATATATATATATATATATATATATATATATATATATATATATATATATATATATATATACTTCTACGAACTAAAATATAATTTTTTTGAGTGACTATTCAACAGAATTACCTCAGGAGACAGGGGGGAGTTATATATTGTTTCTCCCTTTCTATACTTACAATCGGGTAGGTACTTAACTACCTTTTTTTTTTACTCTCTTTCCTTTTCACACCCGAAAATACTGCTCAATATCTGTCTTCTGGACTTCAAATGGCTAGCTTTTGCGGGGAGTTTTGCGTGTAGGCGCTGTTCCTCCCCTATCTCTTCGGTTTCTGGATCGACTTTGTCTCTTTCAAATACAGAAAACGGCTGTGTGACAATTTCGTTGTCATTTCTTGTGAGTTTACACTCTCTTCTTCATGACCAAGCTGAAATAATTGTGACAGACATTATCATGGCTCCTATTTTACTTATTTAGCATATTCTTTTGGACAAATAATGCATATACTGCAGGTAGAAAGAAAAATAATCATTCAAAGATTCGTGCCCTTTATCACTTAGTATCTCTCTTGGACTTCTTGAAAAGCGAATAATAATCTTGTTGGCGGAGTAGGGGACAAAACAAAAATAAAATAAAATCTGCATCTCAGCCATATCTGGGCAGGTGGAAAATGGTGTTGACTCAAAAATATCTCTGAATAGACATCGCAAGAACTACATCACCTCCCATTAAAACAAAGATCATATTGCTCGCATAAAGACACGGTGACGCAGGGGAAGAGTCCTCGCATACCCTATCCCCATCTTGCTTCCCCAACGAAAACAACCCTCCCATGATACCCCACGTCAGGCATACCCATTCTCTCTCACACTCGCATCACTTTCAGAACTCGCATTCCTTTCTTTCTGTGTAACTCCCCTCCCATTCCGTCACTCTGAAGGAGTGCGGGAGTGAAGTCTTGGTCGGGCCGGGTGGTCACATGACTGCGTCACCATTCCTGGGTCCTCCCTATACTCCCAACAACGGTGCGTTAGAGCGACACACGAATCCCTATCACAGGACAAGTGACTCGACTCTTTTCCTGCCTGCATAACGCGAAAATAAAACTCGTTGTATTAAACAGTAAAGATCTTAATAATATCACAAAAGTTTCCTACTCTTCAAAAGGATATATCATACACGTAATTTAATATCAAAGGTCAATATAATTACTATTACTTTATAATAATAACATTAGGAAAACGATCGGTCATTCCCGCCTTTTTCTCGCTTAAAATATCACCCGTGAAAATAAGAAAGAACCTTGGAAGTAGATGTAAGGATATTTCTCACTAGATTTCTTTTGCTCATTCTGGAGTATATAAAAACTCTACTACTTATATTTTCTATTTTAAACACTGTCATTCTTTGCTAAGAAATTAATATGAAAATTATTTTACATGAACATTAAATCTTTTTCAATTAAAATTAATGCCGTTGCCTGTTTAATAAATAACTTAGGCAATAATAAAAATAAATTGAACACCCTTCAAACGCAATTACTCGTCATATTATTCAAGTTATAACAAAAATAGAGTTTATTTCTGCTTATAGCTATTAGTACAAATTATCCATGTTAGTTATGGGTACAGAAATTCTACTTTTATTAATTTACTAAAGCCATACTCCCTTTTATATGCAGGGTGGCTGAGTCAAAACATAACTACAAAGTAAAATGGTGGAGACCTCCGACTTCAATTTCTTTTAATAATTGTACCATTACTCGCTGGATACAGATCACAAGTACTTAGCTAATTTGGGAAGCTGCTTGAAGAACGTCACGGCTACAGGCACTGGAGGAGGGTTTTTTTCTTTTCTTTTGAACTCGCTGATTTTCCCGCCAACGTCATCCATCTCTCTCATAAAATCAACGAATTGCCATCTTCTTGGTTGGATCCGGCAACAGATAACTCCTGGTAGGGGCGTTTTCTCTCAAAGCCCTGGTCACAGTGCGGCGCACTGTGACGGTGGTATACATGGAGAGCGCTGTTCCTTGCCAATATGGGGACGAGGGAAGAGGGGGAACTTGTTCTGGTAACTTGATACTGTGACGGAGCTGAGGCTTTCTCCCTCGATGTTTCTGACTCGCTGCTTGTGATCATCTAGAAGTTTCATCTCACTTGAACATTTCTTCCAGATATGCTTTATATTCACAATTCTTTTTCTTGTCGCATCAGTCTCTTCGATGAAAATATAGGCGTGGATGCGTCCCACCGCTGCCACCAGTGTCATATTGTGTTTTTCTTACACTATACATGTATTATAGGTAGTGAGGTCGGTGATAGAGAGGCCTCACTCAATTAACAGTAATTTATTTAGAGAAAACTTGAACTAACTTGTGCCTCAAGATTACGGTTCCTATAATTCCTGTCTCTCACCATTCCCGCCCCCTTAGGGGGAGGTGTCTAACTATGGACGTAAGTTCTGCCCCCAGCAAGTACTGGCTTCAGGCTAAACTGACA
>JAXCGZ010002101.1:85000-97500 GCA_037179515.1 Halocaridina rubra | reverse complement strand
AACGATTATATCTGCCAAAACAAGTCCTTCGTAAGAAGGCAAGCGTCCTAGCTCTTAGTAGATAAGGGAGTTCGTGACGTAAAACCGAATCCATTATTCATTAATTGATTATTTCCTTTACTTGGAATTCCATATTTCATTTATACATTGATTTATCAATTTATTATTTAGATCATTTATTATTTTGTAATTTATATATTTTTTGTTTTCTTTCTTTATGTATTTATGCAATACTTTTATTGCGTCACTGAGTCTATACCGAGCAACACGAGCGTGTACCAATGGCTAAAACAGACAAATATCTATTTTTTAATATTTCTGTCTCACTCACTCACTCACACACACACACACACACACACACACACACACACACACACACACACACACACACACACACACACACACACACACACACACACACACACACACACACACACTCAGGCACATGGACAAGGAAATGTTCAGAAATATTTATGTAACCTATGTGAGGCCAAAGCTCGAATATGCAGCCCCCTTTTGGAATCCGCACTTGAAAAAGCACATAGCTAAGCTTGAAAAAGTTCAAAGACATGCCACGAAACTGGTGCCAGAAATACGCAATCTCAGTTATGATGAGAGGCTGAGGGAATTAGACTTGCCATCACTCGAAGCTAGAAGAGTAAGGGGGGATATGGTGACAGTCTTTAAATTCCTTCATGGTTATGATAGAGTGGATAGGGATCGATATTTCGATATGGCTGGCTCTAGAACTAGAGGTCATAGTTTGAAGCTTCGTAAGAAAACTTGTTTGCAGGATGTAAGGAAATACTTTTTCAGTGTAAGAGTAGTTGACAATTGGAATTGGCTAAGCGAGGAGGTAGTTAATGCTATCTCAATCCATTGTTTTAAGGACAGGTACGATAAGTATCACTAAGTCTAAAAATGGAACCGATCAGGAGACGGGAAGATACGAGCTTTGGGCTCTTTCCCGTAAACACAAGTAGGTAATCACAATTAGGTAATCACACACACACACACACACACACACACACACACACACACACACACACACACACACACACACACACACCACACACACACACACACACGCCAAAACTCGAATATGCAGCCCCCTTTTGGAATCCGCACTTGAAAAAGCACATAGCTAAGCTTGAAAAAGTTCAAAGACATGCCACGAAACTGGTGCCAGAAATACGCAATCTCAGTTATGATGAGAGGCTGAGGGAATTAGACTTACCATCACTCGAAGCTAGAAGAGTGAGGGGGGATATGGTGACAGTCTTTAAATTCCTTCATGGTTATGATAGAGTGGATAGGGATCGATATTTTGATATGGCAGGCTCTAGAACTAGAGGTCATAGTTTGAAGCTTCGTAAGAAAACTTGTTTGCAGGATGTAAGGAAATACTTTTTCAGTGTAAGAGTAGTTGATAATTGGAATCGGCTAAGCGAGGAGGTAGTTAATGCTATCTCAATCCATAGTTTTAAGGACAGGTATGATAAGTATGACTAAGTATAAAATGGAACCGATCAGGAGACGGGAAGATACGAGCTTTGGGCTCTTTCCCGTAAACACAATTAGGTAATATCACACACACACACACACACACACACACACACACACACACACACACACACACACACACACACACACACACACACACACGAGCTTTGGCTCTTTCCCGTAAACACAATTAGGTAATCACATTTACTGAGTAGTGTTACCTGTAATAAGAAGCATCCTCTCTCTCTCTCTCTCTCTCTCTCTCTCTCTCTCTCTCTCTCTCTCTCTCTCTCTCTCTCTCTCTCTCTCTCTCTCTCTCTCTCTCTCTCTCTCTCTCTCTCTCTCTCTCTCTCTCTCTCTCTCTCTCTCTCTCTCTCACACACACACACACACACACACACATGCAATTACTGAGTAGTGTTACCTTAAATGAGAAGTGTCGTCTGCATCTCCAGTTGCCTTTTTTCTCTTGGCGTGGGTGGACAAAAATATTGGCTCCACATTCCCCTACTTGACGTAAAAATCGAATACATGAGGAAAAGGAAGACAATTGTGACTGCCCTTCCTATCTGCTTCCTACAGCGAATCGCAGCATGTTGTTATTCTAACCAGAATACTAGAATGAGCGTGTGCTTTGACTCGGCCAACCCTACTTACATATTAAATTCATCCAACTCGTTAGAAGTACTTCAATGGAAATACTTCTTTGAGGTCCTCCGTAGACTCTCAGTTTTGGAAGCGAACCTGGTTTCATCTTTAGTATCTACCTGGCCTTTGGAGAGAGAGAGAGAGAGAGAGAGAGAGAGAGAGAGAGAGAGAGAGAGAGAGAGAGAGAGAGAGAGAGCGAGAGAGAGAGAGAGAGAGAGAGAGAGAGAGAGAGAGAGAGAGAGAGAGAGAGAGGAGTGATGGGTTTTTAAGAGTGGAGATACTAATAATGTTGAAAATTATAGGCCAATCTCTCTTCTCAGCATTCTGTCTAAAATACTTGAGAAGGTAGTTGCCACCCAGTTAATAAATTTCCTTGAATCAAATTGTCTATTATGTGAAGAACAACACGGTTTTCGGCCTAAACTTTCGACCGAGACGGCCCTACTTAAAATTACTGATAAAATTTATAGTAATATTGAAAATAAGAAAATATCACTTTTATTATTGTTAGATTTGTCTAAAGCATTTGACAGTGTACACCATCAAATTCTAATGAGAAAACTTTCCAATGTTCATGTTGACTCATTTTGGTTCGAAAATTATCTGAAAGATCGAATTCAATCAGTTCGAATGGGCTCGACTCTCTCTTCTTCTTTAGATATCAGTTTTGGCGTTCCTCAGGGTTCAATTTTGGGTCCTCTGCTTTTCCTAATATATGTTAATGATTTACCTCAATTTATAAGAGATTGCCTACTTGTTATGTATGCTGATGACACCCAGATTATGCTTACTGGTGACATTGATAGAATTCCTGAAATCTTAAAAGGGCTGAAGATATATTAAACTGTGCCAAAAGTTATTTTAACAGTAATGGTCTTTTACTGAACGAAAATAAAACTAAATTTGTTATTTTTGGATCAAATCAATACCTGTCCCGCATTCCTGAGAACATCAGTATAAATTTCAACAATGTTTCACTCTTCCCATCTAATAAGGTTAAAAATCTAGGAGTTATTATGGACAGTACCATGACATTTAATTTTCATATCGATGAACTACATAAAAAAGTGAACGGGACCCTTATTTACTTGAACAGAGTCTATGAAAGATTCGAGCCTGATTGTAGGGTAATTGTAGTACAAACATTAATTTTAAGTATTCTCAACTACTGTCTGAGTGTTTGGGGTTCCACGACTAAGACCCAGATGTTACGAGTGAAAAGGCTCCAGAATTTTGCTGCAAGAGTTGCCATAGGGGGGGTGCATAAATATGATCACGTGACTCCCCTCTTTGAGAGATTGGGTTGGCTAAGGATGGACATGAAGTTCATATATAATATCTGTCTTTTAGTTTTTAAAATAAATCATGGAATATTACCGGAATGGCTCTTCTCATTGCCAACAGTTAATCAAGTGCGTATCAATAACGTCAACACCAGATATCAGAATTCTTTTTACGTGCCCAGAACTTCCACTGATATTGGGGCAAGAGCCTTAAATGTAATGGGCCCGAGACTTTGGAACTCTTTACCCGCAAACTTAAGAAGCTGCCAAACATTACCCTCACTTAAATCTCATCTTTTAAATCACCTACTTAATAAGTGATTTTAGTCTCATTATTATCCTCCCATTGGGTAGACGAAGTGTATGTATGCCTATTTTAATGTGTAAATATTTTGATTTTGTGCTTTGCAAATTTCATTTGTTTTATTTTGACATTTTACATTGTAATTTGTAATTAGATTAATTATCATGTAATAGCCATTTTTGATGGAATAATATTTTTGACTTTGACTTTGACTTTGACTCTCTCTCTCTCTCTCTCTCTCTCTCTCTCTCTCTCTCTCTCTCTCTCTATATATATATATATATATATATATATATATATATATATATATATATATATATATATATATATATATATATATATATATATATTGTATAATAATAAATAAGATAACTGAAACGCATTTCTGTGAAGATTGTGGGAACATCAGACAGACCATGTGTTAAGCATATGTTGAGAGAGAGAGAGAGAGAGAGAGAGAGAGAGAGAGAGAGAGAGAGAGATAGAGAGAGAGAGAGAGAGAGAGAGAGAGAGAGAGAGAGAGAGATGGTCTTGATTGCCATTTAACTGCCATTTTTTGCATAGAGTCAGATCTCTCTCTCTCTCTCTCTCTCTCTCTCTCTCTCTCTCTCTCTCTCTCTCTCTCTCTCTCTCTCTCTCTCTCTATATATATATATATATATATATATATATATATATATATATATATATATATATATATATAAATATATATATATATATATATAGATATATATATATATATATATATATATATATATATATATATATATATGTGTGTGTGTGTGTGTGTGTGTGTGTGTGTGTGTGTGTGTGTGTGTGTGTGTGTGTGTGTGTGTGTGTGATTACCTAATTGTGTTTACGGGAAAGAGCCCAAAGCTCGCATCTTTCCGTCTCCTGATCAGTTCCATTTTGTACTTAGTGATACTTATAATACCTGTCCTTGAACCTATGGATTGAGATAGCATTAACTACCTCCTCGTTTAGCGAATTCCAATTATCAACTACTCTTACACTGAAAAAGTATTTCCTTACATCCTTCAAAGAAGTTATCTTACGAAGCTTCAAACTATGACCTCTAGTTCTAGAGCCAGCCATGTCAAAATATCGATCCCTATCCACTCTATCATAACCATGAAGGAATTTAAAGACTGTCACCATATCCCCCCTCAATCTTCTAGCTTCGAGTGATGGTAAGTCTAATTCTCTCAGCCTCTCATCATAACTGAGATTGCGTATTTCTGGCACCAGTTTCGTGGCATGTCTTTTAACTTTTTCAAGCTTAGCTATGTGCTTTTTCAAGTGCAGATTCCAAAAGGGGGCTGCATATTCGAGTTTTGGCCTCACATAGGTTACATAAATATTCCTGAACATTTCCTTGTCCATGTGCCTGAAGGCTACCCTTACATTTGATAAGAATGCATATGCTGCCCTTACTATGTCATTCATATGTATTTCTGGAGACAAATCTGCCAGTATGTTTACTCCTAGATCTCTCTCATTTTCTGTCTCTTGAAGTTGTACTCCAGCCACCGAGTAGTGTGTGTGTGTGATTACCTAATTGTGATTACCTAATTTTGTTTACGGGAAAGAGCCCAAAGCTCGTATCTTCCCGTCTCCTGATCGGTTCCATTTTATACTTAGTCATACTTATCATACCTGTCCTTAAAACTATGGATTGAGATAGCATTAACTACCTCCTCGCTTAGCCAATTCCAATTATCAACTACTCTTACACTGAAAAAGTATTTCCTTACATCCTGCAAACAAGTTTTCTTACGAAGCTTCAAACTATGACCTCTAGTTCTAGAGCCAGCCATATCAAAATATCGATCCCTCTCCACTCTATCATAACCATGAAGGAATTTAAAGACTGTCACCATATCCCCCCTCACTCTTCTAGCTTCGAGTGATGGTAAGTCTAATTCCCTCAGCCTCTCATCATAACTGAGATTGCGTATTTCTGGCACCAGTTTCGTGGCATGTCTTTGAACTTTTTCAAGCTTAGCTATGTGCTTTTTCAAGTGCAGATTCCAAAAGGGGGCTGCATATTCGAGTTTTGGCCTCACATAGGTTACATAAATATTCCTGAACATTTCCTTGTCCATGTGCCTGAAGGCTACCCTTACATTTGATAAGAATGCATATGCTGCCCTTACTATGTCATTTATATGTATTTCTGGAGACAAATCTGCCAGTATGTTTACTCCTAGATCTCTCTCATTTTCTGTCTCTTGAAGTTGTACTCCAGCCACCGAGTAGTCAAGCTTGGGCCTTCTTGCACTTGTACCCATTCTCATTACCTTACATTTTGAAGTATTGAATTTCATTAGCCACTTTTCTGACCACTCATGCAGATTATTTAGATCCTCCTGAAGTTCTCTACCATTGTTCTCGTTTTTTACTTTCTTCACAATCTTTGCATCATCTGCAAACATATTCATGAATGAATTTACAGACTCTGGTAGGTCATTTACATATACAAGGAACAAAAGTGGCCCTAAAACTGAACCATGTGGAACTCCACTACTAACTCTTCTCCTTTCAGACACTGAGTGTCTTACTCTAACCCTCTGTTCCCTTCCTTCTAAGTAAGTTTTTATCCATTCCAAAACATTTCCACCTATTCTAGCCATTGATTGCAGCTTCCTAATAAGTCTCCCATGTGGAACAGTGTCAAACGCTTTCTGGAAGTCTAGGAATATGCAATCTGCCCAGCCCTCTCTTTCCTGTAAGATTTGGCTTACCTCATCATAAAATTCTAATAAGTTTGTTACTGTTGATCTACCTTCTCTGAAGCCATGTTGCCTCACTGACAAAAAGTTGAAGGATTCCAAGTGAAGAGAGATATGTTTCCTTAGTAGTTTCTCCATAACTTTGCAAACTATGCTGGTCAAGGAAACTGGTCTATAGTTCAGAGCCGTATCCCTCCTTCCCTTTTTGAAGATAGGTATCACATTTGCTTGTTTCCAGCATCTTGGAATCTCCCCCGACTCCAGTGACTCCTTAAATATGATACTTAGTGCCACTGATATTGTGTTTGCGCATTTTTTAAGCACATGAGGGGATATGTCATCGGGACCTGTAGCTTTATGAACATCTAAATCCATCAGCGCTTTGTATACCTCTGTGGCTGTAAGGTTGATGTTCTCTAATACCGGCCCTTGAGCTTCTATCACTGCAATCTGAGGGGGTGGGGTATTTTCTACTGTAAATACTGACTGAAACTCCTTGTTCAATTCTTTGCAGATCTCTTCATCCGTCTCAGTGATGCTTCCATCCGCTCTCTTTAGCCTTAAAACCTGTTCTTTTACCTTCAGTTTTCCTCTGATAAAGCTGTGTGTGTGTGTGTGTGTGTATATATATATATATATATATATATATATATATATATATATATATATATATATATATGTGTGTGTGTGTGTGTGTGTGTGTGTGTGTGTGTGTGTGTGTGTGTGTGTGTGTGTGTGTGTGTGTGTGATTACCTAATTGTGATTACCTAATTGTGTTTACGGGAAAGAGCCCAAAGCTCGTATCTTCCCGTCTCCTGATCGGTTCCATTTTTAGACTTAGTGATACTTATCATACCTGTCCTTAAAACTATGGATTGAGATAGCATTAACTACCTCCTCGCTTAGCGAATTCCAATTATCAACTACTCTTACACTGAAAAAGTATTTCCTTACATCCTGCAAACAAGTTTTCTTCCGAAGCTTCAAACTATGACCTCTAGTTCTAGAGCCAGCCATATCGAAATATCGATCCCTATCCACTCTATCATAACCATGAAGGTATTTAAAGACTGTCACCATATCCCCCCTTACTCTTCTAGCTTCGAGTGATGGCAAGTCTAATTCCCTCAGCCTCTCATCATAACCGAGATTGCGTATTTCTGGCACCAGTTTCGTGGCATGTCTTTGAACTTTTTCAAGCTTAGCTATGTGCTTTTTCAAGTGCGGATTCCAAAAGGGGGCTGCATATTCGAGTTTTGGCCTCACATAGGTTACATAAATATTTCTGAACATTTCCTTGTCCATGTGCCTGAAGGCTACCCTTACGTTTGATAAGAATGCATATGCTGCCCTTACTACGCCATTTATATGTATTTCTGGAGACAAATCTGCCAGTATGTTTACTCCTAGATCTCTCTCATTTTCTGTCTCTTGAAGTTGTACTCCAGCCACCGAGTAGTCAAGCTTGGGCCTTCTTGCACTTGTACCCATTCTCATTACCTTACATTTTGAGGTATTGAATTTCATTAGCCACTTTTCTGACCACTCATGCAGATTATTTAGATCCTCCTGAAGTTCTCTACCATTGTTCTCGTTTTTTACTTTCTTCACAATCTTTGCATCATCTGCAAACATATTCATGAATGAATTTACAGACTCTGGTAGGTCATTTACATATACAAGGAACAAAAGTGGCCCTAAAACTGAACCCTGTGGAACTCCACTACTAACTCTTCTCCATTCAGACACTGAGTGTCTTACTCTAACCCTCTGTTCCCTTCCTTCTAAGTAAGTTTTTATCCATTCCAAGACATTTCCACCTATTCTAGCCATTGATTGCAGCTTCCTAATAAGTCTCCCATGTGGAACAGTGTCAAACGCTTTCTGGAAGTCTAGGAATATGCAATCTGCCCAGCCCTCTCTTTCCTGTAAGATTTGGCTTACCTCATCATAAAATTCTAATAAGTTTGTTACTGTTGATCTTCCTTCTCTGAAGCCATGTTGCCTCACTGACAAAAAGTTGAAGGATTCCAAGTGAAGAGAGATATGTTTCCTTAGTAGTTTCTCCATAAGTTTGCAAACTATGCTGGTCAAGGAAACTGGTCTATAGTTCAGAGCCGTATCCCTCCTTCCCTTTTTGAAGATAGGTATCACATTTGCTTGTTTCCAGCATCTTGGAATCTCCAAGATGTATGTGTGTGTGTGTGTGTGTGTGTGTGTGTGTGTGTGTGTGTGTGTGTGTGTGTGTGTGTGTGTGTGTGTGTGTGTGTGTGAGATTACCTAATTGTGATTACCTAATTGTGTTTACGGGAAAGAGCCCAAAGCTCGTATCTTCCCGTCTCCTGATCGGTTCCATTTTTAGACTTAGTGATACTTATCATACCTGTCCTTAAAACTATGGATTGAGATAGCATTAACTACCTCCTCGCTTAGCGAATTCCAATTATCAACTACTCTTACACTGAAAAAGTATTTCCTTACATCCTGCAAACAAGTTTTCTTCCGAAGCTTCAAACTATGACCTGTGTGTGTGTGTGTGTGTGTGTGTGTGTGTGTGTGTGTGTGTGTGTGTGTGTGTTTCGTATGTATTTCTTCAGTAACTTTTTAATTCTTCTTAGAGTAATAACTTTTATAGGTTGCGATGAATTCATCATTAGTCTTCCATACCAAAGTCTGCGAGTTCGACCCAGACACACTCCTTGACAGAAAGCGTAAAATAATGAGTTGTCCAATGAATAGATGTATGGATTTGGCCAACTCGTAATTGAAAAGAATTGCATTGCACTTAGCTCAAGCTTGAATTGGGTAGATGAAAAATAACGTTGGCTCTGTTCTCAAACTTTAAATTAGAGTTGTGTTTACTTATTTACGTGTTTGGTAAATATGTTATAATAAATATGAAAATATTTCACATCAAGAGTATAATTCTCATCTTACTCATGTTTGGGGTCTCGATAGATTAGATTGTGAATAGATCAGGTTAGGTTAGATAGAATACAAACACCTATCAGGGGTGGGGGCTTCATTCTTCAGTTGCATCTCTATTTCGTATCAGATATATCCTCTTTTCTTATTTTTTCATCAATCTGTATTCTGCCTTATTCCTTGTACATTGTTCTTTGTCTCTTGTACTTTGTTAAAGATAACTTTATATATTCTTATAGTTTTATTTCAGTGAATTAATCCCACATATTTTTTTTTCCATATGTGATACAGATTATTTGTACATAAGAAAGTATACTACAGTATTGCTATTCCGAGAGAAATTCATAATGAAATAGAGAAAATATATAGGGGTGTTTTTTTTTTATAGTTTTGACTATCGGGAATTTGAGAAAATATAAATATGAGGACCAAAATTTGAAAAGTTGCTCTTACCTGTTTAATGATATAGTTTTATATTGATACTGTAAATTTAAGGCCCATTTTTAAGTTATCTTTAATTGCAATATACATATTGCTTGAATTTGACTGTTATAAGTGACTGTTGTGGCCCCTCCCACATGTGCAGGTGACAGAATAGGTGGGGGGATTGGCCTTCGCAGCCCCGCCCACCTCTCAGCAACAGCCACGCCCACTCCTCTCATGCCACGCCTCCTCGCCACACCTGGCCTAAGCGGCTCTGCTTCACGTCTGAGTGCTGGTGGTGAGGGTGGGAGTGGATCCTTTGGAGGATTGCAAGCACAGACAAGAATAGGTGGATCTTACACTACCCTGGCTCCCACAGCCGCATCCTCAGGATACGGCTCCACTGCCGTAGGGGGCGCCTCTGTGATTGCATCCTCCACTGCGCGACACGAGGACTCCGAGGACCTCTCTGACGTATCCTCGGGAGCAACTTCCGAGGATTCGGCTAGACGTCGAAGGCGCAGATCAGCACAACCCATGAAAGGTGATGGCGTGTTGTCCTTCCCAAAAATAATTCTCCCGTTTCTCTTAAGATCCAAAATCTGAATCATTTTATGTCAGACCTTCAAATCAGTAACAATTGTGGATGTGATCACTTATGCATGTCTAACTGTGATGTCACCATGTTCCTTCTACATGCACAGAATTCTGATGCCCTATTGAAACATCATTTTAATCCACCCCTTTTATAATTTATATTAGAGAAGTGTTTATACTGCACATAGTTTGGCTTGGATAGTTAACTGTCATTATTTACTTTGATGCATTGAACTTAGTAATAAACAATATTTTAATAACTTAAATTATTGTTTTTTTTCTGAGAGGTGATATAATCACCTTCTCATTGATTAAAGATATGGAATCTTTGGCTATTTTTGTACATTTTGTATCTTTACAAGTATATTTTGCCTTTATAAAATATCTGGGAGTAGAGAGGCAAATATCATGCACCTTTAGGGATTTATTTGCCATAATCTCTTTTATAAAGGGGCGGATGAGTCTAAGCAAAACTTTGACTCTGTGTGAGAGGTAAAGAAAAAGGAAGGGATTCCCAATTCCCTCACTGCTCCATTTAGTTTACTTTTATGGCTTGCAGGGGAATTCGGATGAGGTATTCTTGCCTCCTCTTAGGGGAAATGATAATCCTGATATTCATAAGAGTAGAAATAATATTCAAATTGAGTCTATAATGCACAGAACTGTGTCACACTTTTTAACATTCCAGAGACCAAGGCAAGAAGCTGAGGTGAAGTGAAGATGTGTGTGTTGTATTAATTTTCTTTTAGAGATAATAAAATAAAATAAAAGGTACAGGTGTCTCATGTTATTTTTATTAAGCTATAGTAAACCATATGCACATCAACACTTTAGATCAATGTTGAAATGTGTTAGACTTAGTTTGTTGTTATTGATCTATGGAGTATTTGAAGATCTGCTTTTATAAGCTTCTTATTGTAACCGTTAAAGAATCTTTTAATATGCAGTACTTGGGAATGCTGTTGAATGAGTATATTGTCAGAACATTTTTAACTGTGAGCATACATTTAGATTATAGGTTTGAATAAACACAAGTTGCAACTCTGTATTATTTTTCCATATTGTTCACTTACTTACTTGTAAGTTATGTTTTAGACATTTAACGAGAGATTCCCAAATCCCCCAATTAGGAGAGGCATCAGTATCTGGAAATGAAGACTTTGAATGGGTTCGAACCACGCCCATGTTGACAGGGTTACTTGATGGCCATGTAACTCGACTAGCCACACCCCCTGATCACCGAGGTCACTCATTAAGATCCAGTTTAACCACGCCTCCAGAATCTGGAGAGGAAGGCAGCGGTGTGCCAGCCCACAGGCACCGTCAGTATCCTCGTCCACCACCAGTGCCAAGACCTCGAACTTTGGAAGCAGGGGATTTGATACCTCATCGTCCTCTCCGAGACCATCTTCGTGATAGTCTTCGAGACTCGAGAGATGGTCTTCGAGACCGCCTCTATTCACCATCCCGAGACTTAATGAGTCACAGAAGGTCTAGGGACTCATCTGTCGAACGAGGTGGTAGGGACTCATCATGTGAGCGAGGATCTGTGTCCAGTCTCCATCAACATAGCCATCATCATCACCATTTAGCAACCCGTCTTCCTCAACATCCTTGCGAATGTCCGTCGTGTTGGTGCGACGAAGAAGAAGGAGGTTACGATTCATGCGACGAACGCCATCACCACCATCGTCACAGTTATCATGAAGGTCTTCATCATGCTCATCTCCATCAGCTGCAACCTCATCACCATCATCATCACGGACAGTCGGGCCGAGAAGGTTCTAGAGAGCGCCGTAGCCGAGGTCAGGGATCTGGTGACAGTGGAAGGTCATCACCGTGTTGTTGCAGACACTGTCATCACTTAGGTTCTTTGAGTTCTCTATCCAGCCATGACTACTGTGCCAACAGTCGCTTGGCTCTTCCCTGCACCAATAAGGTGGGTGTGGGAGCCTCTAGTGCCGTCACCTACTCACAAGGTAGCCGCCGTCATCACCTCCTTGATTCAGACTACATCGCTCTATGGAGCTGCCATTCCCCGCCGGTATGTTTGTGTACACCATCCTTAGGGACACAGATACAGTG
>JAXCGZ010002101.1:2500-80000 GCA_037179515.1 Halocaridina rubra | reverse complement strand
TTGGTCCAAATTACAATGAATAAATACGATAGATTTTGTACAATAATCAAATAAGTAAATGAATTTTAAATTAATATACATTGTACTAATAACTGAATGAAATACGTACATACAGTATAACTCAGTATTGCATCATGCGAAATAGTGTTCGATAGCGTACAATGTATTGGGGTCGCAGCTACGTGAGCTAGCATATATATTTATATTTCCAGTAGTTTCATGATTTTATTGATAAAAAAACGTATTTATTAGCCTAAGAATCATAAAGCAGTAAAAAATAGTAAAAAAACATAAATACTATCAGTATTGCAACATCTAAAATACGATACCGCTATCAGCGTTTCGGACAAAGACTCGTTCAGTCTAACTCACGTGTACGCCGTTCACGTTGTGCTTATTAAACGTTTTGCTTGTGTTCAATAGCGTACAATGTATTGGGGTCGCAGCTACGTGAGCTAGTATATATATTTATATTTCCAGTAGTTTGATGATTTTATTGATAAAAAAACGTATTTCTTAGTCTTAGAATAATAAAACAGTAAAAAATAGTAAAAAACATAAATACTAACAGTATTGCAACATGTAAAATACGATACCGCTATCAGTGTTTCGGACAAAGGCTTCCACCATCTTCCATTGTCTCGCCTCAATCGTGTGCACCATTCACGTTTTGCTTATTATTATTAATATGTTTTGCTTGTGATTTTTTTTACTCGCATATTTTAACTTTTGCAATGCCTCCCAAGCATCCTTCATCTTCTAAGGCTTCTTGTAATGAGCCTAAGCAGCAAAAGAAAATGTTAACCAATGTAGATAAAGTGAAACTCTTAGATATGTTGAAAGAAGGAATAAAGGTTGTGGATGTCGGCCGCTATTCTACGTAAACGTAAAAATTATTGTAAAATACTGTACCTATGTATGTCACATCATCATCACCTCATTCACGGTAAGTTTTCCTATCACTTTCATAAAAAATTACGTTGCTTGCTGTTATTTATAATGTAAAGGGTGTTTTTTTTAACAGTACAGGGAGGGTTTATACAGTGTAAATGTAAAAATAAATTAAAATATCTATGTACATATAGGCTGATCCTACTCCACGGTTTTCCTGGTTCGCGCCGGGTCCCGGAACGGAACTACCGCGATAAGGTGGTGAACACTGTATACAATTCGTTACAAAGAAAACGTATATCGGGGAAACCTAAATGAAATATATATGTTCTCTACACGCTATTTCCCTGACGATATTATATTGAAAGTTTGTTTGCTGTTTGTTCTTAATGCTTTTTTTCAATTTTCTTCATAATATTCGATCGCATTAAGCGGTAGAGGAGGAGAAGGATGCGGGAGAATGAACCTCTATCGGCAAACGTTTTGCTACTTCCGTATCACCTGATGCACCCTCGCACGCTATTTCCCTGACGATATTATATAAAAAATTTGTTTGCTGTTTGTTCTTAATGCCTTTTTCAATTCTCTTCATAATATTTGATCGCATTAAGTGGTAGAAGAGGAGGAGGATGCGGGAGAACGAACCTCTATCCACAATCGTTTTGCCACTTCCGTGTCAGCTGATGCACCCTCACACGCTATTTCCCTGAAGGTATTATTTAGAAAATTTGTTTGCTGTTTGTTCTTAATGCTTTATTTCAATTTTCTTCATAATATTCGATCGCATTAAGCGGTAGAGGAGGAGAAGGATGCGGGAGAACGAACTTCTGTCCACAAACGTTTTGCTACTTCCGTATCACCTGATGCACCCTCGCACGCTATTTCCCTGACGATATTATATAAAAAATTTGTTTGCTGTTTGTTCTTAATGCTTTTTTCAATTCTCTTCATAATATTTGATCGCATTTAGTGGTAGAAGAGGAGGAGGATGCGGGAGAACGAACCTCTATCCACAAACGTTTTGCCACTTCCGTATCAGCTGATGCACCCTCACACGCTATTTCCCTGAAGGTATTATATAGAAAATTTGTTTGCTGTTTGTTCTTAATGCTTTATTTCAATTTTCTTCATAGTATTCGATCGCATTAAGCGGTAGAAGAGGAGAAGGATGCGGGAGAACGAACTTCTATCAACTAACGTTTTGCCACTTCTGTTTCAGCTGATGCACCCTCGCACGCTATTTCTCTGACGATATTATATCGAAAATTTGTTTGGTGTTTGTTCTTAATGCTTTTTTTCCATTATCTTTTATAATATCCATTCGCATTAAGTGGTTGAAGAGGAGGAGGATGGCGGAAAAGTGCCTCTGAGGCAGTCAATTCTTTACTAAAATGAAATTTTTATTTTTTTTATTTTTTTGCATAGGCATTATTTGCGAATTTCATATTTTTTTTACTATTATTGTTAGAGGTGTTATTGCAATTTCACAAATAAAAAAAATGCAAAAAAGGTGAACAAGGTATATATATATATATATATATATATATATATATATATATATATATATATATATATATATATATATATATATATATATATATATATATATATATACTATATATATATACACTGTATATGCAAATAACAATTATTCATGGAATGCACGTGAATTTTTTCATCTTGGTTCTCCTTAGAATATGATTTTGTGACTTTTAACAAGAAACTAATTTTTGTTTGGGTTTGCTATTCTATACTATTTCTCAATATGCATCATTCATCCTCTGCAGTTCGTCTTAGAAAGTATCGTTGCAGATGTTATTGTGAAAGAAATTAATCTTGCAAGATGTAAAGTGATACAAGCACAGAAAAAAGAGGAAAGCAACATTTTTCCAAAATCATAAATCCAACATGGAGACTTTTTTATGCAAATAACAATTATTCAAGAAATGTGCATGAATTTTGTCATGCTAGTTCTCCTTAGAAGAGGATTTTGTGACTTTAACAAGAGACAGTATAATGTCTGAATTTTCTCCCCTATTTCTAAATCTTAATACAATACTGTAAAATAGAGAAATTTCATAACTCCTATTATGTTCAAAAGGTCGAAAAATCTTCAATAAGACTCCAAAGAAAATGCATGGATCATCTGAAATTGTTTGAAAGGAATAAATAGAATTTTTTTAATAAGTTTAGTTTACTTTAGTAATAGAGAATAGAAATGTAACATACTCGTTTCCTTCAACTTTGTATATAAGGCCAAGTCACTAACAACAGCGTGAATGACATACTGCCTCATATTTTTGCGACAAATTATCGTGCCAGAAAAGAGATCAGCATTAATATGAATATGAATTACTCCTTTGATTATTATGAAGACCGAGTCTTTTGTTATGCGATGGCTGTAGTTAATTAATTCCATTGGTGCTGAACAAAGTTTGTACCTCGTATAACAGTTTTTAGTATGATAAATCATATTTTGTGTCTTTGTATTTGTGTGTGCAAATTGTTTTGTTGTTGTAAGTATTTACCGTATTACATATTTTTTTTAATTGCTTGTCTCAATCATAGTTAATACTGCCATTTTGCTCTCACTCATACTGTGTTAAATCAAAATATTCTTATTGAAGCTTATTTTGTCAATTGAGGGAGCTGAATTTATTTGCTTTGGTGTTTTTATTTTTTAGAGTGCATTTTAAGTCGTACTTTTCCTTCTTTAGTACTACAGTATACTTTTTTTTTTTATATAACCGTGTGAGATAGTATTTATCTAATCACTTACTATATTAATCTTTATTTCTCACTCTCTATATTTATAACTATAAACTTCAGTCTCTTCTAAAATCTTGTCTCAATGAACCTTGTAATGTGTCGGAGTATATATCATGTTGAGGAATAATTTTTGCTTTATTTATCGTGTCAGGTTTTGGTTAGATGGAGACAAAAAAGTCACACATACAGATACAAAAGCTACACTCACCCTTTTAAAGGGATGTCTAAGTCATAGTGCACACATTCAACAAGTAAATTCTTGCATTATTGAAAAGTACTTATGTTTGAATCTAAATAGATATTTTGGTGTGCCACTCGTATTATGCTAATTTATGATCACGATGCAAGTTATCAGTAGCTGTTTTAACAAATGCAGATATTTCGTATTTCGATATAATATTAGTTAATATGACAGTGGTGAAGTTGCCATTGTGCATATTACTGTATATTATTAGTTTATACACCTTCAAAGAGGACGTTTATTGATTTGGTGAGGGAGGACATGAGAGTGTGTGGTGTGATGGAGGAGGATTCAGGGGGCAGGGTGATATGGAGACAGTTGATCCGATATGGCAACCTCTGATGGAAGAAGTTGAAAGATTTGATTCACTGTATAATTTTAGTTGACACGACTGTAATGAGCTTATGTAGTTCCATACAAGTACTGTATGAGACCTAGGATTTACGTTAGTTAAAGATACCTTAGGACCTGCACACTGATATTAAATTTCCTTTTACTCAAGACACATTTCTTTGATATTTTGTCAAATGTGTATATTCTGTCTAGAGAATTCACATTTCGATTTTCTACTCCTACCGCTTCGTTTTACAACCTTATTAAATATATCGTTCTAATGTTTACTACCATTATTAGAGGTTTACTTTGTATTATTATGTTAGTATAAGAACGATAAATAGTGTTTTGTCTAGGTAAGTATGTAACGTTTGGAGTGAGACAGAAGGTTTTACATCAAATTTTTGTAGAGACAAGCATGACTTTCCCTCATTTCAACTGTTACTGTATAAGTGTGTCACTTTCCCATTACATATATGAACATGATATCAAAATTCTCTCTCTCTGTATTTCAGGGCAGCTCGTTGGAAGATCGTATGAATCGTCTGGAGGGTGACAAAGACTCCTTGCAGCTACAAGTATCGGTCCTCAGTGAACAAGTTGAGGCTCAAACGGAGAAGATCCAGGACTTGGAGTCTCTCTTGGAAGAGAAGAAAGGTCTTCTTAGGAAAACTGAAGATCAATTACAAAAGGTGAGAGGTTGAGGTGTTAACCAGTAGTAAATCTCTAAGCTGGCTGATACTGGAATCCAAAATTTTGGAAAGGTGAATTCTTAAAAGCATGTCCCAAACACAACCCAATGATTTAAGAAAAATGAAGAGGCAATCGAAAATAGTCAAGGTTTTCGTAAAGTCTTGCCCATACTGTATTAGTTTTAATTTGTTTATGTAAATTGAATATGATCACCGCATATGTAAACTGTTCATATTAAGTATTGATATACTGTAGTCTCGTATATGCAATTTATCATTTGTATCAGATTTTTTGTTTGTAAATGAGTTACGGATGTCATGGGCAGTGTAAGAATATAATTATTGGTTTAACAGTAGATTTTTAGATCAGTTACCTTGTCTTTCGATTGTACATATCCATAGGAATTTGCTGATGCCAGTTACATACAGTATACCTATATATGTGTGGTGGCCACAGTCTCCCTTGTAAGGAATAAAGCTTAGTCAAAGCACACATATTCACCAGAAGGTAATATACCTCAGTCACTCCTCTTATCTCCCTCGGGAGAAAGGGCTGCTACATTTCCCTTCACCCATCCTGCATAGATTATCCACAGGGTAAGTGGGCAAGGATATTCTTCTGTGAGGCGCCACTGCTGCTGCTTATTAGAAAATTATCAGGTTCTACTGATAGTGAAACCATTTTTCATGTTTATTCCTGTACAACATCTAAATAAAGGAAAATATTTGAAAAAATAAGCAGATAATGTTCACTTCTATAGTTGATTTTGATAGTTATAAAATGAAGATAAATATCAGAATATTGGAATATTAAATTATTCATATTTTTCTGTATGTATTGGAACAAATTTATATTAAGAATAGCTAGATAATCACTCAGATTTCTTAAATCTCCGTGACTTATATGAAGAAGAGTAAATTATAAGACAGTATATATATATATATATATATATATATATATATATATATATATATATATATATATATATATATATATATATATATATATATATATATATATATATATATATATATATATATATATATATATATATATATATATATATATATATATATATATATATATATATATATATATATATATATATATATATATATATATATATATATATATATATATATATATATATATATATATATATATATATATATATATATATATATATATATATATATATATATATATATATATATATATATATATATATATATATATATATATATATATATATATATATATATATATATATATATATATATATATATATATATATATATATATATATATATATATATATATATATATATATATATATATATATATATATATATATATATATATATATATATATATATATATATATATATATATATATATATATATATATATATATATATATATATATATATATATATATATATATATATATATATATATATATATATATATATATATATATATATATATATATATATATATATATATATATATATATATATATATATATATATATATATATATATATATATATATATGAATAATGGACACTGCAACATGCCTACTGGCACACACGAGGCAGCTCCACTTCTGAATAATATTTTCATCATGTTTAACCTATTCTATTCTGCTCTACTTATTTATTCTATATTTCTTTATATGATTCTTCTAATAATCACTAACCTATTCATACCCACCCTACCTCTGTCATATGTCTATCTACTCTACATTTGAAGGTGTCTAAGGTATTGGCATTTATTATCCTACTAGGAAGCCTGTTCCATGCATCAGCTACTCTATTACCAAACCAATTTTTACCAATTTCTTTTCTGAACCTAAATTTATCAAGCTTAAATCCATTATTATAATGTAGATTAAGTTTTCTTAATCTGTCCTCATATGGTAGATTTCTGATATTGTGTATCATCTTAGTCATTCTTCGCTGCACTCTCTCCAAGGATTCAATTTCTATCCTATAATAGGGTGACCATTATTGCACAGCATAATCTAGATGGGGCCTAACTAATGCAAGATAGAGCTGCAAAATAACTTTTTCCATCCTATTGCCAACACTTCTTGAGATAAATTCTAAAATTCTGTTTGCTTTATTTCTGACTGCTGTACATTGCTTTCTTGGCTTAAGATTACTACTCACAAGAACTCCCAAATCCCTTTCACACTGAGAACTCATGATTTCATGGTTGTTTAGCTTATAACTCGTATAGTCTTTTATAGTACCCATTTTAACTACTTTACATGTCAACATTAAATTTCATTTGCCACTTATCCGACCATTCAGATAATTTATTTAGATCTTCCTGTAAAGCATGAATGTCTTCTTTTCCATTAATATTTTTACCTATTTTAGTGTCATCTGCGAATTTACTTAGGTTACTACTAATATCCGAATCCAGATCATTTAGATATACGATGAATAATAGAGGACCAAATACTGAGCCTTGTGGTACCCCGCTAGTAACCGAGCCCCACTCCGATTTCTCTCCATTGATGCAAACCCTCTGTTTTCTGTCTATTAGCCATTCTTTGATCCATCTGAGAACAACTCCTATACCATGAGCTTCAAACTTTGTAACTAATCTTTTATGAGGCACTCTATCAAAAGCTTTGCTAAAATCTAGATATATCATATTCTTTGCCACAATCTACTGCCTCGTAAACTTTTGAATAAAAAGACAGTAAGTTTGTAAGGCACGAAAAACCCTTCAGAAACCCGTGTTGTGAAAGTTTTATCAGTCTGTGTAATTGTAGATGTGCCCTTATTTTATTTGCAATGATGGATTCTAGAATCTTACCCACTGTTGACGTTAAACTTACAGGCCTATAATTATTCTTCTTAACTCGTTCTCCTTTTTTAAATATTGGTACCATATCTGCCAATTTCCACTCCATGGGTACCGATCCTAATTTTATTAAATTATTAAATAATGCAGTTAGAGGACAACTAAGCTCTTCCTAGCATTCCTTTAATATTCTAGCATATATTCCATCAGGTCCCGGAGATTTATGAGCCTTTAATTTATCTATTTCTTTTATTACCTCCTCTCTCGTAATATTTATTGAACTAAGTGTATTATCGGAACTGTCTCTGTAAATGGATTCTGCCTCTGGAATATATTCCAAGTTTTCATTGGTAAGTACAGATAAGAAATAATCATTTAAACATGTACACATCACTTTATTATCATCTGTGATATGGCCCTTGGCTACTTCAGTTGGTCCGACTTTTTCCTTAAATTTTGTTTGATAGTGTTGATAAAGCCCTTTAGGATTTTCTTTAGCTTCTCCTGCTATTTTAACTTCGTATTTTCTTTTCGACTCTCTATCTTTTTAACTTCCCTGTTTAACTGTATATATTGCTGCCTCACCTGCTCTTCACCTTTTTTAGTTTCCTGTATATTCCTCTTTTAATACCTATAAGATTCTTTATTCTATTGTTCATCCATTTAGGGTCATTTTATCTTGATCTGCAATGTTTCATGGGAATATAGTCTTTCTGACTATTCTTAAGAGTCATGACAAAATTGTTATATTCCTCATCCAAATTTATATTAACTGACGGACTGCTGTTCTTTCCTGTGAGAGAATTTACTGTATTGATCTTATCTTGTGATAATCCTTGGCCTGTGGTACTCAATTCTCATGGTAATCTGCTACCTGCGACCTGACCTGCTGGATTAACTACCCACATCTGTACCCCAGAAATCCCTTCCCATTCCTCATTAGATAATTTAGTTTTTAAGCCCTCAAAATCTCCTGCTCTAAAGTTTGGAACAATATGCTAATTTTCCTTTATAGTTTCCTTGAAAATTATGTTAATTCTAATGGAATCATGGTCACTGTTGCCCAATGGTTCACCAACTTCTAAATTTGTAACCATATTCTCTCTATTGCTACAAACAAACAAACTTTTATTTCCATTTTTGTACAATGGTTATTCTTATGCAAACTAAAAGTAACTTATAAGTAGATATATAATTGAACTAATAAGTAAGAGTTTAATACATACTGTTAAATTAAATAATGGTTTCCTAGAAAATAATAATACTGTAATAAAAATTTTAACCATAATGTTAATAATAAAGTAAAATTAACCTATAAATAGACATGTAATTAAACTAACAAATAAGAGGGCAATACACATAGTTAAATTTAATGTAGCTTTCATAGAAAATAGTAATGCTATAATAACAATGTTAACAATAATGTTAATAATAAAGTAGCAACAATAACACCATACACAGTACTGTTATTATCGGCATCATTTCCATATTTGTTTTCATTACAATGAGAATAATTAGTTCTTAACGAGCAGCAACTATTTGTCCAAAAGAAAACTATATAGTTTGCCTTTGAAAGCTGTGAAGGAGGATGCATATTTAAGATGCTCTGGAATACTGTTCCAGAGTGTTGGCCCTTTGATAGTGATCATCTTTGAACCTGCTTCTGTTTGTTCTGTGAATAAAGAGCTCACTGCTCTGTCTAGTGTTGGTTCCCCTTATATCCCTGACTGTTTTTAAATCAAATAGGGAGCTAGGATAATGATGGTCCAAAATTTTGAATACAAAAACATAAATAGCATTAGCGACCTTATTTTCTGCCCGTAGCCACCCAAGTTTATTGACAGCTGGTGTGATGTGGTCATATTTTCTTATTCCCTCCAGGGCAACTCGAGCTGTAAAATTAATAAGCTTCTGTATTCTGTTTATCTGAGTCTTAGTGGTAGCTCCCCAAACAGTTGTGCAGTAATTAATGTGACTTAGGGCTAGAGATTCAACAACAGTTATTCGAGTGGTAGTCTCTAAATTGTCTTTTATACGTGATAAGTACATTAATGTTCCTGTAACCTTTTTGCATACTTTGTCTATGTGGGAATCAAACAGCATGTAGTTATCAAAGTGAATTCCTAGGTTTTTGACTGTTTTGCTAGGTGTGATAATATTGTCGCAAAAAATAATTGTTGTTTTCTGGAATTTGTGCTATATGGAACCTTGAACCAATAAACATGCATTGTGTTTTATTTTCGTTAATTAACAGCCCAATTTCTTGAAAATAGGTTTTAATTTTTGACAGAGTGTTTTCTGCTCTTAAAGTTAGCTCTGGGAGATTATTAATATCACCACTAAGGAGTAGTTGAGTGTCATCTGCATATTGTACAACTAGACAATCAGAAATGAAAGAAGGTAGATAATTTATGTAGATGGAGAAGAGGATAGGACCAAGTACTGATCCCTGTGGAACACCAAATGATACATATTTTGGCATAGAGATAATGTTGTTAAGACATATAGACTGTTTGCGATTAGATAGATACTCGCTAAACCAGCTTGGATCAATATTTAGGTTAGTACATTTACTTAAAAGAATTTCATGGTTTACACTGTCGAAGGCTTTTGATAAGTCTAATAATACAAGCAGAGATATTTTTTTTATCTCTATTATTATAGATACTATTCGTAACTTTGAGCAGTGCAGTTTCCATCGAGAGTTTCGGTCTGAAACCATGTTGGTTAATGGATAATAGTCTGTTTGACTCTAAATATGACATAAGTTGGCATGCAACAATTTTTTCTAATATTTTAGAGAAAATGGGTAGCACGGAAATGGGACATTAGTTTGTCAAATCTTCTCTGTCCCCCTTTTTATGCAGAGGTATTACATGTGATATTTTCCAAGAGTCAGGAAACTTTTTAGTAACAATGGAAGTGTTCATAATAGTTAGAATAAAAGATACAATCACGGGTAGAGCATCTTTGATGAACTGAAATGGTATACCATCTGGACCATAAGAGCCAGAGTTTCTTAGGCTCTTTATGGTAAGAATTAGGGTAGCACAATCGTATATTCACCCCCCGCGTTACTTCAAGTACATGCTGAGAAAGGATATTGTCTTCTACTACTTCCAAAAACTCCTTAGAGCTACTATCACCTGTTATGGTTTCCCAGTTAATATTTCTAAAATTAAAATCGCCTACAATACAAACTATTTGACCTGGTCACTTTAGAAATTTCATCGTTTATAATTTGCGAATTTAAATTATCTAAATCAGGCGGTCTGTAGACTACTCCTACAACTAGACTTTCTATCTTCTTCTTCGTCTACATCTTTTCCCACTTTTATGTGGGGTCGATGTTTCTGGCCAGTTTTCTCCATTTGTTTCTGTCCCATATCTCATCACCCAACAAACCTTTAGACCTCAGGTCGTCATTGATGCAATCCATCCACCTACGCTTTGGTCTCCCTCTCCTTCTCCTACCCTGTATATCCATTTCCATCACCCTCCTCCCAACATACTGTTCATCCCTCCTAACGACATGACCATGCCATCTTAGTCTACCTTCTTGTATCTTATCTGATATTTCTCTAACTTTTGAGGTACCTCTAATTACCTCGTTTCTGATCTTATCGCTTCTTGTCACCCTACACATCCATCTCAACATCCTCATCTCTGCCACATCCAGTTTTTTCTCTTGTGTCTTCTTTATTGCCCATGTCTCTGCTCCATACATCATTGCAGGTCTTACAACTGTCTTATGCACTTTACCCCTCAACTTAATCCCTATTCTCCTGTCGCACAGCACCCCAGACCCTTTCTTCCAGTTCTTCCATCCCGCTTGTATTCTGTGGGTTATTTCTGGCTCTAGGTCACCATCCTCTGCTACTGTTGATCCCATATACTTGAACTTTTCATCTCTTTTCAACACCTGCTCCTGCAAATTAACCTCCCCATCCTCATCATCTCTCAACCTCAAGTACTCTGTCTTCTTCCTGCTGATTTTCAGTCCTCTATCCTCTATCACTCTTCTCCACTCCTCAAGCTTCTCCTCCACTACCTCTCGTCTGTTGCTACACAGTACAATGTCATCTGCAAAGAGCATACACCATGGAGACTGATCTCTAATACCATGGGTTACTACATCCAAGACCAGATCAAATAGATATGGATTCAAAGCAGACCCTTGATGCAGACCAACATTTACTGAGAGACTTGGTCAAGCCCACACTGCTCTTAACATTTGCCTCTGCCCTCTCATACACATCTTGGATGATTCTTACATATTTCTCGGGGACTCCTTTTTCTCTAATACACCTCCACACCTCTTGACGTGGTACTCGATCATATGCCTTTTCCAGGTCAATAAAGACCATATGCAGTCCTTTCTGTTTCTCCCGATGCTTTTCCATCATTTGTCTCAAGGCAAGTATGACATCCACTGTCCCTCTTCCAGGCATGAAGCCAAACTGTTCATCCCCAATTGTCGTTACCTCTCTGAGTCTCCTCTCCATGATCTTCTCCCATATCTTCATAGTATGACTTAACAACTTTATACCTCTATAGTTTCCACACTCCTGAATGTTTCCCTTCCCTTTATAGATTGGGATGATTAAGCTTCCTCTCCATTCCTCTGGCATCTTTTCCTGACTAAAGATCTTTTGCATTAAGTCCCACAAGATATCTATGCCTTCCTCTCCAAGACTCTTCCATACCTCCACTGGCATCTTATCCTGCTGCCTTTCCATTTTCATTTTCCGTACTGCCCGCTCTACCTCTCTCCTAGCCGCTGTTGTTGTAACTGCTTCATTTGGAAGTCCATCTTCAAATACTGCTCTTGGGTTCTCTTCATTTAGTAATCCTTCGAAATAAGTTTCCCATATGCTTTTTATTTCATCCTCTTCTGCTAGAACTACTCCATAGTTATCCTTTATTTGTCTTACTTGGGTCAAGTCCTTGGCTGCAGCATCTCGGGCCTTGGCAGTTCGCCATATTTTCTTCTCTCCTTCTGGTGTTTCCAGCTCTTCATAGACTTCACTCAATTTCTCTGCCTTTGCTTTTGCTACTGCTCTCCTTGCCTCCTTCTTTGCCTACTTGTACTCTTCTTTATCCTGCTCTAGGCATGATAAATCTGCCTTTTTCTTAGCTTCTTTCTTGTTCTTCACCCATTCTTGCACTTCCTCATTCCACCGCCATGACTCTTTATCATTTGGGGGTTTCCTTCCTGATTACTTTCCAAGTACCTCCTCACCAACCCTCAAAATCACCTTACTATTGTCTGTCCACCATTCTTGTACATCTTCATGCAACCTTATCGCTTCCAACACTCTTTCCTTAAACATAGCTCTCTGCCCTGCATCTTTCAATCTCCACCACTCTATCTTTGGGTCCATCCTCGGCTTCTTACTTTTCATACATTTCCTGAGCCTGCAATCAGTTACTACTAGCCTACGTTGCATTGCTACACTCTCCCCATTTATTACTTTACAGTTGCTAATCTCCTTCGGATGGTCTCTCCTACACAACAGTAAATCTATCTGGCTCTCCCTTCCACCACTACTGTATGTAATCAATCTGTTTTCCTTTTTCTGAAAGAATGTGTTGACCAATGCCAGATCAAATGCCACTGCAAAATCAATCACTCTTTCTCCCCCCCTCATTTCTCTCACCCACCCCCCAGCCCCCATGAACTCTACCTATCCCAGCCCTCCCAATTCCCAGGTGGCCATTTAGATCTCCTCCCAAAATTATCCTGTCCCATATAGGAATTGTTCTAAGCTTCTGGTCCATTTCCTCCCAAAATGCGTCCTTCACCTCCGCTGTACAACCAGTTTGTGGGGCATAGGCACATACCACATTGACTTCCGTTTCTCCCATTCTCAGCTTTAAACTCATAATTTTGTCACTCTTTCTATTCACACCAAGAAAGCTTTCCTTCAGGTCTTTGGATAGTATTATTCCTACACCATTCCTCCCTTCCTCATTTGCTCCACTATAGAACAATTTGCAACCCTCACCCAGTTCCCTCGCCTTATTTCATTTCCACCTGGTCTCCTGCACACTCAGCACTCCAATTCTCCTCCTCTCCATCAGGTCCACCAATTCTCGCCCCTTCCCAGTCAAGAGTGCCCACCCGCAGCACCACCTCTGACACTCTCCCTTGAGCTTGCCTCTTTAACCCAGCCTGCCCATGACTGGGTAGCCCTTGCTGTCTTTCTGGAGGGGTCAGGCGAAGCCCCAACGCGTCGCCTAAGGGGAACACCCCAGTATGGTGATAATTCTCGTTATCTGTACTGGCCATATTTTGGATTTGTCAAAATTTTTATGGCCGGATGCCTTTCCTGACGCCAACCCTCCCTATCTACCCGGGCTTGGGACCGACACCAAGTTGAGGCTGGCTTGCCCCGCTCAGTGGCTGGGTTACAACTAGACTTTCTATATTATTTTTAATTTCAACCCATAAGGTTTCTGAATTTAGATTTGTCTTAATTCCAGACTTAATGCAGCTTCTGTGGCTCTCTTTGATATAAATGATTACCCCTCCCCCTCTTCTATCTGTACTGTGACCCGCATTATAAAGTTTATATCCTGTAATTATGGACTCAGCTTTACTTTGTTTGCTCTCTAAATTAATCCAACTTTCACTAATGCATATTATATCCGGTCTCTCACTACATACTATGGCTCTCAGTTCTTCTATCTTGTTACCTAAACTACGGCTATTTGTATAATATACTTTTAAACTTTCTCTAGGTTTACCCTTCTTGTGGCTATTCTTTTTGTTAATATTTGTTCTATGTAACAAATGGTTATTATCCGTAAACTCCCGGTTATTTGACCCACTATTTACTGAACCCTTACTGACTAATTTCTCTGCACAAGTATTATTTATTTCATTATTTGTATCCAACAAAAACCCCTACCGCTCTGTCTATCATACCAGCCAATACCGAGACACCTGAATTAGAAAGACGAACTCCATCCCTTGCATACATATGCTTACGACTAGTGAAGTGATCCCTCCCGTCTATAAAACCTATATTATTCTCCCGACAGAAGACTTCCATCCTAGCATTAATTCCTATAGCTCGAGACCACCACTCTGAACTTTGGCTACGCCTAGGCAGAATACCACACATCACCGGAACTGCACCCCTTTTCATGATCTTATCCAGTGCTTGTCTATACAACCTAATCAGCTCCTCACTTCTACCATTCTGTACATCATTTCCACCAGCTATCAAACAAACAACATCTTTATCCTCAATCCAGCTATTAATCGACTCACCCACCTTCTTTATACCTGCTCCAGGGAAAAAATATTTTCCCCTAACTAACTATATATATATATATATATATATATATATATATATATATATATATATATATATATATATATATATATATATATATATATATATATATATATATATATATATATATATATATATATATATATATATATATATATATATATATATATATATATATATATATATATATATATATATATATATATATATATATATATATATATATATATATATATATATATATATATATATATATATATATATATATATATATATATATATATATATATATATATATATATATATATATATATATATATATATATATATATATATATATATATATATATATATATATATATATATATATATATATATATATATATATATATATATATATATATATATATATTTATATATATATATATATATATATATATATATATATATATATATATATATATATTATATATATATATATATAATATATATATATATAATATATATATATATATATATATATATATATATATATATATATATATATATATATATTTATATATATATATATATATATATATATATATATATATATATATATATATATATATATATATATATATATATATATATATATATATATATATATATATTATATATATATATATATATATATATTGTTCCCCCGGTTATTCGCGTTTCTTGGTTCGCGTTCTCACTGTATCGCGTTTTTTTTTTGGATAAATTATTATTTTATTTTATGGGTATATGCAAAAATATTAGAATATTAAAAAAAAAATTCTCAGTATTTTCATTTTTTTTTTATTGAAAAAACATTTCATTGTCTAATTGATAAAAAAAATTTATTTCCCAGCCTACGAATAATAAAACAGTAAAAAAATAGTAAAAAACATAAATTTAGATAGATAGATAGATAGATACGTTTCTTGACCACCTCTTTTGAAAAGTACAGTATAATCTTTATAAACGGAATATTTGGTCCAGATTACAATGAATAAATACGATAGATTTTGTACAATCATCAACTAAGTAAATGAATTTTAAATTAATATACATTGTACTAATAACTGAATGATATACGTACGTACAGTATAACTCACAGTATTGCATCATGCGAAATAGTGTTCGATAGCGTACAATGTATTGGGGTCGCAGCTACGTGAGCTAGCATATATATTTATATTTCCAGTAGTTTCATGATTTTATTGATAAAAAAACATATTTATTAGCCTAAGAATAATAAAACAGTAAAACATAGTAAAAAACATAAATACTAACAGTATTGCAACATGTAAAATACAATACCACTATCAGCGTTTCGGACAAAGACTTGTTCAGTCTAACTCACGTGTGCACCGTTCACGTTGTGCTTATTAAACGTTTTGCTTGTGTTCGATAGCGTACAATGCTTTGGGGTCGCAGCTATGTGAGCTAGCATATATATTTATATTTCCAGTAGTTTCATGATTTTATTGATAAAAATAAGTATTTCTTAACCTAAGAATAATAAAACAGTAAAAAATAGTAAAAAACATAAATACTAACAGTATTGTAACATGCAAAATGCGATACCGCTATCAGCGTTTCGGACAAAGGCTTCCACCATCTTCCATTGTCTCACCTCACTCGTGTGCGCCGTTCACGTTGTGCTTATTAATATGTTTTGCTTGTGATTCTTTTACTCGCATATTTTAACCTTTGCAATGCCTCCCAAGCATCCTTCATCTTCTAAGGCTTCTTGTAGTGAGCCTAAGCGGCAAAAGAAAATGTTAACCATTGTAGATAAAGTGAAACTCTTAGATATGTTGAAAGTAGGAAAAAAGTTTGTGGATGTCGGCCGCTATTTTACGTAAACGTAAAAATTATTGTAAAATACTGTACCTATGTATGTCACGTCATCATCACCTCATTCACGGTAAGTTTTCCTATCACTTTCATTGAAAATTACGTTGCTTGCTGTTATTTATAATGTAAAGGGTGTTTTTTTAACAGTACAGGGAGGGTTTATACAGTGTAAGCGTAAATATAAATTAAAATATCTATGTACATATAGGCTGATCCTACTCTGCGGTTTTCCTGGTTCGCGCCAGGTCCCGGAACCGAACTACCGCAATAAGGGGGGGAACACTGTGTATATATATATATATATATATATATATATATATATATATATATATATATATATATATATATATATCAGATACTTCTAAAATACACACATGAATGATGAAAGATAGGTCTGCAACTGTGTGAATCATTGAATGATGGTTTGTCACTCCCTCGTTGAGCATTCGAACATCTGAGCTACCATGGCCCCCATGCACTCATAGTTTAGCTATTATTGAATATTTAATTTCAGGAAGTGATGACGAGAAGCAGCCTAGAAACGCAGCGTTTGGAGCTGTTCAGTGAAATCAGCAACTTGAAGCTGCGTCAAGCCGCCTTTGAAAGAGAAAACCTCGACCTTCGTGAAAAACTCAGGCGAGCAGATCATCAGTCAGACCACCACACAAAGGCACAGGTATTTTGTTGTGTTCACTTTATCTTTGTTGTAGCTTAAAGCACTTGTCACACTGTACTCACTTTACATTTTACTAAATTGAATGGAAATTAACCTCTTGTATTCTATTCCTTTTATTAGCCTTTTTTTATATTACAGTATTTATTTTTTTAAGTATTAGCCACAATATAATCTTAGTTCTATAAAAATGTTTCAAGAGATCAGCTTCTTGTATTGACTTCTTTTATATTGTATTTATATGCACAGTATCATGTGTCATAGTTAGTCCCAAGTTAATGGAGGTGGACAAAGACATGTTAAGAGCTTTTGGGAATAATCATAAATTATTTGTATGGACTGGATTTATTTTCTAAAGCATCTCTTATAAAGTATATTCAGGTGTTGTTACATTTAGTTTTCTGTTGGTAACATAGGATTTGGTTACTTGGTTATATAGTAAAGATATTAACTAAACAAGTTTGCGTTCTGATCATGGCGATGAAGAAATATCGTTTGTTTTTTTAAATTCCAAAGAGTGTCGTTTGCATATTTTCCTTAAAATTTTAGGGCCTACATTTACTGATTATTCTCTTCAAATTCAAATTCTGTAACAGGTGTAATAATTTACAAAAGCAAAAAGAAATATCGTGATCTGGAAACTTTTTTGAAATTTGAGAAAGTACCTGTATTTTTTTTTTTTAAAGGAAGCTAAATAATATTCAGTGCTTTTACAAAAAAAAAATTGCTGGACATTGTGACTTCTACCTAATTTTGTATATTGAGTTTGTGGTTCTGAAAGTTTTGTGTGTGCTGTTTGTTGCCTTTGTGAAGGTATTTGTTTACCTAATGAATGCCTTTTGCTACATTTTATGTTATTTAGACTGGATTTCCTCATGTATGTAAACAAGGTGCATGGCCGGGATTTAAATATATATTTTTTTCAATTGAGAGTATCCCATTAACTTTATCAGAAGGACCTGACCTCAACAGCATGACCACAAGGCAGCAAAAGACTCGAGGTCATAAGGCTTCAACATATTCTACCCATCCTTGTCTCCTCTGCCAGTTGCTGTGCCTGAAGTAAAATATTTATATAGGGGTATATCTGTCCCTTTAACCTTCTCTCTTTTTGTCTTCCCTATATAAGGAATGTGATTTGCTGTCACTATTAATCTCCATTAGGGGGATATATACTGACAGGTTTAAGCTGGGGAATTAAGGTGCCCTGCCGTTGGGCTCAATCAAAGGTCTGTTACTTCCCTAGTCAAGTGCTGCCAAGTGCTTTGTCTTAAGAAAAAAGTCCACGGAGGACAGAAAGGTCAATACCTGCACCCCTGTCTAATTTCTTCTCCCTCATATATATATATTTTTTTACGTTTTATGTATGGCTGTTATTCCTCATTTGGGGGTTGACAATGATGGATTGAAAATGGGTAATTAAGGCTGGATGCCTTCCCTATCGATCTGCTATGGGCTTGAATGGAGGTCCATCACTTCCTGAGTCAGCTCCATCAAGTCTGTGTCCGCATCATTCAAATAGGGACCAAATGTGAGACAAAATATTGTACCGCTCTTTTTTGTTCGTATTTTACTGTATAATTTTTTATTCATATTTCCTCTTCTATTCTTTGCTTTTAATGTATTTTGATTGACTTTTTCTTTATTTCCATGTATGGCTTACATAGTGGAATCATTACTGTATAACTTAAAGTTTTTTATTATAAATGAGATTTCATAACAGTGCAGTTTGATTGTGTCTGTGGTGAATAATTTTGCTCATTCTGTTATATGCATTACAAATGACCTCAGTGAATTGTATGGGAGCCATATATGGGACTTTATAAGTGTTTTTTGGTTTGTTTTTGTAACGTGATTTTACATTTACGGCCTGAATTTTCTTTACCTCCCTCAATTACACTTAATTTGAGGATGTGTATTGGAAAACGGAATGCACACTAATTGATTATCAAGTTTATCAAATTGCCATACACATGGGAATTCGGATCTTGTAGAGATAAGTAGCCCTTAGAACCTTATGTAGACATATTAACCGCATAAATGGTAAGGTTAGGTTAGGCTAGGTTAGGTTGGATCAGGTTAGGTTTGTTGAAGTTAGGTTTGATGAAGTTAAGTTAGGTTGGGATAGATGATATGCCTTGTAAATATGAAAAACCCTAGAGCACCCTAGGGTAAGTATTCTATACAAGATTCTAATATCCTTCTTTTACAATTAATTTCATCAACTGTAATATGAATGAAGGTAAAGTAAGCAAAAGCCTGTTTCTGTGTTTTGTGCATGTTATTCTGTTATACCCATTTTGTTGCTGTTGTTCTACTTAGACACATGCCCCTGGTGTTAGCCGGAGTGGCAGTGGGCGAAGTGCAACCCCAGCCGCAGCCTCTACACCTATACATTCCATCTTAACCTCTCCAGACTCACCCCATCCCTCTCATCAGGTATTGTCCTTATTTTGATTTTTTTAAATTAATTTAGTTTTGTTGTTTACTTGTTTGTCATTCATTTATATATTTATTTGTTTTTTCTTTGGCATTGCATTTGTCAGTATGAGTATCACTATGTCATATTTTTATATAGTTTTGTAAGCTATATTTCTTTTGTGCACATTTTACTTCCTAGTTGAATGCATTAATGTTTCTTAAGGAACTTATCAAAACAGTCATGTATGATGAAGTAAATGTTGAGTATTCCAAAACGTAAACTTGGATATGATCAGTCCCAAATTGAAAAGGAGAAAGGTTGACACCACCTTAATCCACTAGTGTCATAAAAATCAAATTTATAGGAGTGAAAAGCTGTCAATCTTATCTGCCTCTATGCTTTTTTCTTGCCACAGAAAAACCCATAGAAGGTACGAGAATTCCATTTTGCCGGCTTTTTTTTTTTTTTTTTTTTTTATCAGTTATGGTACCCTTTTAGGTCCAAGCGGGCATTGGTAGTATGATAAAAAAAGATAAAAATTAATTCCCTTTTGAAGTGTTAATTTGCAGGAGCAGTTAATAAGTGACTAATGATGCTTGATACTGGGTTTTTACCTGTGATTTGGACACCTGGTTTTACCTTTGGTACCATATCTATGATTGGGGTATTTGTAATTAGTAGATATTATTTATAAATTGCCAAATACATTGCTATCCCATATACAAACACACCCCTACTTACAAACAAATTAGGATCCAGAAGTCTGTTTGTAAGCTGTGTTTCGGGAAAAAAGTACTGTTCATTGCAGACATATGCAGTACTGTACAGTAGTTAGCCTAAAGACACTTAACTACTACATAAAATATGCGTATTTACGAATTTTAGTAAAGTAATAATGATTTCATATAAACAGTACAGTACAGTTATACAAATATTAATATATGGATAGATAATGGGTAGGTTTTTGTTCTTATCTGCGTATGTTTGTAACTCGGTTGTTTGCAAGTAGGAGAACGTCTATATATATATATATATATATATATATATATATATATATATATATATATATATATATATATATATATATATATATATATATATATATATATATATATATATATATATATATATATATATATATATATATATATATATATATATATATATATATCTATATATATATATAATATATTATATATATATATATATATATATATATATATATATATATATATATATATATATATATATATATATATATATATATATATATATATATATATATATATAATATATATATATATATATATATATATATATATATATATATATATATATATATATAATATATATATATATTATATATATATATATACTCTGGTGTATTGTAAATTGTAAATATACTCATGACATGCATTTACCAGGTGCTTGTGCTTGGGATAAATATATTCATTTCTATAGACAAGTATAGGTTGATGGAATAATATGTTAACACTTGTTTATAATATGTTTTAACATTGTATAAAAAGGTTGTAAGTTTTCAGATGATCCTGTGAATTGACAATATACGTGAATAACGTACATTTTTAATATTCCTTAGAATACAGAGTGAAAATCGTTTACTCTAAATGTGCAAAAAATTTAATTTTCATGGGTGCCATATGCTGTCTATTTCATTCATTATTCTGTTATTTGAATTAAGCAACTGTATTAGTTTATTATTATATTATATAAATTATTCTGTTCTCTTAGAATATTATTATTATGGCATGGTATGCAAATTATTATTTTGATATATTAATATATCTCATTTGGTTGTGGCAACCTAGCTAACTCTAATGGAAAAAGAGAGTATCATTAAAAAGAGTCAGTACATAATCAAATACTGTATTATCATTTATAATGATGAAGTAATCATTGAAAGTAACAGTAAATGGCATCTCATCCAGACGTGTTGAAGTATTGATGTTATTAACATTTTAGCACCTGTTGTGATATATAATAATGAATGTGATTATAGCTATACTAATTTGTGGCTTTGTGTGCAGCTTGTGACCCAGATGGGTAACTCCCCATCACCAAGTAGTATCTCTACTCTCTCCACCATCCCATCCTCTTCACCCAAAATCTCCCCCGCCCAGCCCCTTGCCGTCTCGCCCACCGCTTCACCCGTAATGGTAGCTTCGCATGACGTTCGTGAATTTCTACCTCCAAGGGTGAGCTGCTTTCACACCTGTTGTACATCGCTTAGTGAAAACTTTAGACTTTTTTGAGAATTATGAAAAAAAATTATTTTAAGGTGTATTCACAGACAACATAATTAAAAAATTTAAACACCATGGGATTTGGAAGAGAGTAAAGTGCAAGTGTTTCTTTAAGGCCAACTAACGTTTGGATATGTTTAGGCATTAGTTACACCAGTTTCTTCATGACATAAGGCAAGAGGAAAGACGTGCATGTACTTGTCCTACAACTATAATCTTGAGAAAATATAAAAGTCATTGTTGTTAGTGATAGGAATTGATAAGGGTAGACTGAGAGGCTGAGAAGGGTAGATTGGGAGGCTGGCAAAGCCATCATGCACTCTTAGTGTCTTGGAATTGATAAAGGTAAATTGGAAAGCTGGCAAAGCCGTCATTCACTCCCTCAGTGTCTTGGTATTGATAATGGTAGACTGGAAGGCTTGCAAAGCCGTCATGCACTAGCACAGTGTCTTGAACTTGAGAAAGGTGGACTGGGAGGCTGGAAGAGCTGTCATTCACACCCTCAGTGTCTTGGAGCTGAGAAGGGTTGACTGGGAGGCTGGCAAAACCATTATTCACTCACTCAGTGTCTTGGAACTGTGGAGGGTTGACTGGGAGGCTGGTAAAGCCGTCATTCACCTCCTCAGTTTCTTGGAACTGAGATGGGACGACTGGGAGGCTGGCAAAGCTGTCATTCACTCCCTCATTGTTTTGGAATTGAGATGGTTGGCTGGCAAAGCCATCATTGCCTCATAATAGTCTGTAGTGTAAGTGATATGTATTGCTTAAGGTGGACTGGGAGCTTTGCAAAGCCACTTATTCCCTCTGTTTCTTGGTATTGAGAAGGGTAGACTGGGAGGCTGGCAAAGACATGACACCCTCATTAAAGTCAATGACGGGCATCGGGAAAGGTGGAATGGTGGGAGGGAGGCTGGCAAAGCCATCACTTACTCAGTTTCTTTTCTTTCCACAAGGTGCTAGTGGTGAGAACAGTCAGAGATTGTTGAAATCCTGCTTCTTCAGTTCTTTGCTACAGTTGTGACCACCCTATGTACCTCTTCATATATAGTTTCATGTTAAAAACATAGTGATCTTTATTACATTGAGAGAAAAAGTAGCAATGATGCATGACTATTTCAGTTATAAAATATATCCGTAGTTCATCTTTTGTATGAAGATTTTCAGTGAACACAGGATTACAAATATCTTGATTCTCATATTTAACAACAGTGTCACTTTTGTTGTAAATACACCGTAATACACACTCAGGGTCCATTGTATATATATATATATATATATATATATATATATATATATATATATATATATATTATATATATATATATATATATATATATATATATATATATATATATATATATACATACACAGTGTCGCATCACTTATCGCGGTAGTTCGGTTCTGGGACCCGGCGCGAACCCGGGAATCCGTGGTGTAGAGATCAGCCTGTACATAGATATTTTAATGTATTTTTACGTTTACACTGTATAAACCCTCCCTGTACTGTTAAAAAAACACCCTTTACATTATAAATAACAGCAAACAACATAATTATTTTATGAAAGTGATAGGAAAACTTACCATGAATGAGGTGATGATGACTTGACATACATAGGTACAGTATTTTACAATAATTTTTACGTTTACGTAAAATAGCGGCCGACATCCACAAACTTTTTTTCCTTCTTTCAACATATCTAAGAGTTTCACTTTATCTACAATGGTTAACATTTTCCATTGCCGCTTAGGCTCACTACAAGAAGCCTTAGAAGATGAAGGATGCTTGGGAGGCATTGCAAAGGTTAAAATATGCGAGTAAAACAATCACAAGCAAAACATATTAATAATAATAAGCACAACATGAATGGCGCACACGAGTGAGGCGAGACAATGGAAGATGGTGGAAGCCTTTGTCCGAAACGCTGATAGCGGTATCGTATTTTACATGTTGCAATACTGTTAGTATTTATGTTTTTTACTATTTTTTACTGTTATATTATTCTTAGGCTAAGAAATACTTTTTAATCAATAAAGTCATGAAACTACTAGAATATAAATATATATGCTAGCTCACGTAGCTTCGACCCCAATACATTGTACGCTATCGAACACAAGCAAAACGTGAGTTAGACTGAAGGAGTCTTTGTCCAAAACGCTGATAGCGGTATAGTATTTTACATGTTGCAATACTGTTAGTATTTATGTTTTATACTATTTTTTACTGTTTTATTATTCTTAGGCTAATAAATACGTTTTTTTATCTATAAAATCATGAATCTACTGGAAATATATATATATATATATATATATATATATATATATATATATATATATATATATATATATGCTAGCTCACGTAGCTGCGACCCCAATACATTTTACGCTATCGAACACTATTTCGTATGATGCAATACTGTGAGTTATACTGTACGTACGTATATCATTCAGTTATTAGTACAATGTATATTAATTTAAAATTCATCTACTTATTTGATGATTGTACAAAATCTATTGTATTTATTCACTGTAATTTGGACCAAATATTCCTTTTGTAAAGATTATACTGTACTTTTCAAAAGAGGTGGTCAATAAACGTATCTATCTATCTATCTACATTTATGTTTTTTACTATTTTTTACTGTTTTATTATTCGTAGGCTGGGAAATAGTTTTTTTTATCAATTAGATAGTGAAATATGTTTTTTTCAATAAAAAAATGAAAATACTGAGAATTTTTTTTTTTAATATTTTAATATTTTTGCATATACCCATGAAATAAAATAATAATTTATAAAAAAAAAACCGCGATAGAGTGAGAAAGCGAACCAGGAAGCGCGAATAACTGGGGTATGACGACTGTATATATATATATATATATATATATATATATATATATATATATATATATATATATATATATATATATATATATATATATATATATATATATATATATATATATACAGTGTTACCTCACTCATCGTGGTAGTTCGGTTCCTGGAACCCGGCGCTAACCAGGAAATCCGCGAAGTAGGATCAGCCTATATGTACATAGATATTTTAATATATTTTTACGTTTACACTGTATAAACTGTCCCTGTACTGTTAACATACCACCCTTTACTTCATAGATAATAGCATGCAAGCGTAAATTTATATGAAAGTGATAGGAAAACTTACCGTGAATGTGATGATGATGTGACATACATAGTCATTTACAATTATTTTTTCGTTTACGTACTGTATAAACCCTCCCTGCACTGTAAAAAAAACACCCTTAACATTATAGATAACAGCAAGCAACGTAAATTTTTATGAAAGTGATAGGAAAACTTACCGTGAATGTGATGATGACGTGACTACTAAGTCTAAATGGAACCGATCAGGAGACGGGAAGATACGAGCTTTGGGCTCTTTCCGTAAACACAATTAGGTAATCACAATTAGGTAATCACAATTATTTTTTCGTTTACGTACTGTATAAACCCTCCCTGCACTGTTAAAAAGACACCCTTTACATTATAAATAACAGCAAGCAACGTAAATTTTTATGAAAGTGATAGATAAAATTACGGTGAATGAGGTGATGATGACGTGACATACATACTCATTTACAATTATTTTTTCGTTTACGTACTGTATACAGTGTTACCCCGGTTATTCGCGTTTCTTGGTTCGCGTTCTCACTCTATCGCGGTTTTTTTTTGGATAAATTATTATTTTATTTTATGGGTATACGCAAATATATTAAAGTATTGAAAAAATTTTTTTTTCTGTATTTTCATTTTTTTATTGAAAAAAATTTTTCATTATTTAATTGATAAAAAAAAATTTATTTCCCAGCCTACGAATAATAAAACAGTACAAAAATAGTAAAAAACATAAATTTAGATATACGTACGTACAGCATAACTCACAGTACAGGGTACTGCATCATGCGAAATAGTGTCCGATAGCGTACAATGTAGTGGGGTCACAGCTACGTGAGCTAGCATATATATTTATATTTCCAGTACTTTCATGATTTTATTGATAAAAAAAAACGTATTTCTTAGCCTAAGAATAATAAAACAGTAAAATATAGTAAACAGTATTGCACCACGTAAAATACGATACCGGTATCAGTGTTTCGGAAAACGCAAAGGCTCTCACCTACGTGACCTAGTGAATATTAAAATTTTCATTATTTTATTGATAAAACAAGTATTTCCTAGCCTAAGAATAATAAAACAGTAAAAAATAATAAAAAAAACATAAAGTACTAACAGTATTTCACCATGTAAAATACGATACCGCTATCAACGTTTCGGAAAACGAAAAGGCTCTCACCTACGTGACCTAGTGAATATTAAAATTTTCATTATTTTATTGATAAAACGAGTATTTCCTAGCCTAAGAATAATAAAACAGTAAAAAATAATAAAAAACATAAAGTACTAACAGTATTTCACCATGTAAAATACGATACCGCTATCAACGTTTTGGAAACGAAAAGGCTCTCACCTACGTGAGATAGTTCATGGAATGCTATTGGCTGAAAGGTCGGGAGACAACGAATCACAGAATTGTTTTTCAATATTTTCTGTATCATGGGGTCTGATTGGCTTTTTCATTGCAGTTTGCTTTTCCCTCCAATTTCCAATGTGCCACCTCACTCGCTCAGTCTAACTCTCGAGTGCGCCGTTCTCGTTGTGCTTACTAATACGATTTGCTTGTGATTGTGTTTTTACCTCATTCGCCGTAATTTTATCTATCACTTTCATAAAAATTTACGTTGCTTGCCGTTATTTTTAATGTAAAGGGTGTTTTTTTAACAGTGCAGGGAGGGTTTATACAGTTCGTAAACGAAAAAATAATTGTAAATGAGTATGTGTGTCACGTCATCATCACCTCATTCATCGTAATTTTATCTATCACTTTCATAAAAATTTACGTTGCTTGCTGTTATTTACAATGTAAAGGGTGTTTTTTTAACAGTGCAGGGAGGGTTTATACAGTACGTAAACGAAAAAATAATTGTAAATGAGTATGTATGTCACGTCATCATCACATTCACGGTAAGTTTTCCTATCACTTTCATATAAATTTACGCTTGCATGCTGTTATATATGAAGTAAAAGGTGGTATGTTAACAGTACAGGGACAGTTTATACAGTGTAAATGTAAAAATATATTAAAATATTTATGTACATATAGGCTGATCCTACTTCGCTGATTTCCTGGTTCGCGCCGGGTCCCAGAACCGAACTACCGCGATAAGTGAGGCAACACTGTAAACCCTCCCTGCACTGTTAAAAAAACACCCTTTACATTATAAATAACAGCAAGCAACGTAAATTTTTATGAAAGTGATAGATAAAATTACGATGAATGAGGTGATGATGACGTGACACACATACTCATTTACAATTATTTTTTCGTTTACGAAAAACGTATTAGTAAGCACAACGAGAATGGCGCACTCGAGAGTTAGACTGAGCGAGTGAGGTGGCACATTGGAAATTGGAGGGAAAAGCAAACTGCAATGAAAAAGCCAATCAGATCCCATGATACAGAAAATATTGAAAAACAATTCTGTGATTCGTTGTCTCCCGACCTTTCAGCCAATAGCATTCCATGAACTATCTCACGTAGGTGAGAGCCTTTTCGTTTCCGAAACGTTGATAGCGGTATCGTATTTTACATGGTGAAATACTGTTAGTACTTTATGTTTTTTATTATTTTTTACTGTTTTATTATTCTTAGGCTAGGAAATACTTGTTTTATCAATAAAATAATGAAAATTTCAATATTCACTAGGTCACGTAGGTGAGAGCCTTTTCGTTTTCCGAAACGTTGATAGCGGTATCGTATTTTACATGGTGAAATACTGTGAGAGCCTTTTCGTTTTCCGAAACGTTGATAGCGGTATCGTATTTTACATGGTGAAATACTGTTAGTACTTTGTTTTTTTTATTATTTTTTACTGTTTTATTATTCTTAGGCTAGGAAATACTTGTTTTATCAATAATATAATGAAAATTTTAATGTTCACTAGGTCACGTAGGTGAGAGCCTTTGCGTTTTCCGAAACACTGATACCGGTATCGTATTTTACGTGGTGCAATACTGTTTACTATTTTATACTGTTTTATTATTCTTAGGCTAAGAAATATGTTTTTTTTATCAATAAAATCATGAAACTACTGGAAATATAAATATATATGCTAGCTCACGTAGCTGTGACCCCAATACATTGTACGCTATCGGACACTATTTCGCATGATGCAATACCCTGTACTGTGAGTTATACTGTACGTACGTATATCTAAATTTATGTTTTTTACTATTTTTTTACTGTTTTATTATTCGTAGGCTGGGAAATAAATTTTTTTTATCAATTAAATAATGAAAATTTTTTTCAATAAAAAAATGAAAATACTGAATTTTTTTTTTTCAATATTTTAATATTTTTGCGTATACCCATAAAATAAAATAATAATTTATCCAAAAAGAAACCGCGATAGAGTGAGAACGCAAACCAAGAAACGCGAATAACCGGGGTAACACTGTATATATATATATATATATATATATATATATATATATATATATATATATATATATATATATATATATATATATATATATATATATATATATATATATTAATTGCATTATGTATTTATGTAGTCTTTTTATGATCACCAAAGATTTCATTTTCAAAGTTCTTTTTTCAAATTCATTTACGAATTTTCAATTACATATGTTTCTCATTGTATATATGTAAAACAAACATTTATTAATTTTTGCCTGATATATTGCATTCTGAATTCTCGGATATCTATACTCGGATTCTTCCATTCCTGTCTTTATCTACTGTATCGTGCTCTGTCTCTAGTCTAAACATTAAATGCTCATAAAATATCCACTTTTAACCTAAGTTCATGTGGTCCTTAGTTTGCTTGATCTGTGCTAAATCTCTGGGGCAGTCGCAGGAAAGAAGTATTGCAATGTATTCAGGAACATTGCTAATTAAAATTAAACCTAAATTTAAGAATGCCACTTCTTCTCATTTCAAATTCTTGCCTTTGAACTTACATTGCAGACTCCACCTCCTAACGCAAGACGGAAAATTGACCAGTTTGGCACCATTCCAAGGCATCGAGAATCGGAGCTTGGAGGAGCATCAGCTGGCGGAAAAGCAAAGGGCGTCATGTTCGGTAAAAGCCTTCACTTCCTGCCATTTCGTGTGGCTGGGAAACGGAGTACATCAGCCCCCAACTTAGGTGACGGTGGTGACCACGCATGAGTGCAACCCTGCAACCACTCCCCCCCTCTATCTCCCTGTTATGGGTTTTTGTGCCAGGCATTCAGTGATAGAGATTTTGAAAGCAGCTTTAATATGAGTTTACTATTCAGTATGGGATGAAATAAAGGAGGGTCAGGAGGTTGTCTGACATGGGTTTGAGGCCACTGCAGGATGTTAGGAAGGCTATCCAGTCATAATCCCTTTTCAACCTCTCTCTGTCCTCCGCCATTCATGGGTATTATTTGTGACAAATCGGTGCACACACGCACACGGGTCATCTTACAGTTGTATATCTTTTGTAGCATAACAAATTATATTGTTGGTAGATGTTAAACATGTTATCACGAATGTTTTGGAATTGAAGTAAATACAGATAATCCATATTTTTATCTATGATTAACGAAGTGTTTGACAATTTAAGATACTGTATATCTGAATGCCTGAAATGCATGTATAATTGCATAAGACCCTCTTAACTCTTTGTTATAGTTTTATGTTAATGTTATATATAATTTGAATTGTATGTACATACAGTAATTTTTTTCATTTTTATCAGTTCCTCAGCATGAAATGTAACAGCTTGCTATATCTTGAAAAAACAAAAATATGCAGTATATTTATATATGTATTCATAATTTTCTCAGTTAATGTCTCCCTTCCTCAATATATTTTTCCACCTGGCAGGATTGCTGTCATAAATTCACCCTGTCAGAATACTGATGTCTTGGTTTGCCGTATGCTATGCTATTCACCGTCTTCTCGCTCTTTATTGTTTATGCAGTATAGTAGATCTTGTATTTTTTTACTTACTCCAGTCCATTTATTTTTAAGTAGTTTCAACATCAACTGCTTTCATTGTTCTTGGTTGATCAAGTATAAAATTTCTTTATTGCATGAGAACCTTTATGTAGTGCTGTTATTTATATAATATTCTCTTTTTATATTCATTCCGTAGTATTTTGTTTGTTGCTGATTGCATTACTGAACGCTAAGTTTAATGAGATTAATTTTTTAAACTTATCGTAATATGGGTTTAGTATATATACCTTGTAAAATATACTGCTAATAAGCAGCATATTTCTGAAAATTTAGTTTATGTTATTGATGGCTGAAAGACCTAATGATTATTAGTACATTAGTACACTTTATTAAAGGGCAATTCACTGCTCAGAATTCTTGAGAATATATTCAAAGCATTAGCAAAATAATCCCAGTCTAGTATTTTGGAGAGATCTCTTATAGTGTCTATTTTAGCATGGATATTAATGACTACATCGACATACTGTGCTACCATTAATTTATCTTTAAAGTTAGGTATAGAATAGAGAAAATGTATATTCTAATATATATTTAGATAATTTATTTTTCTTTATTGACAATCATATGGTGATGATATTCTTAATTAATTTGCAGAGAATACGAATTGAGTATGGGTTTATGCCTCACGGGAGTGGCAAAGAATCGCATTATCGCAATCTTTTGTAGAGTTCTAAAAATTATTGACATTATCCCCGCATTACAGCTGAGACTGAAATGCAGATGATTGATGACGTTCCTGAGGTCGAATACGGTCCAATGGCAGATGGCGTGACTCCTCCAGCATCCAATTCACCCAGGATCAACCCTCTGGTTGGCCATAGATCCCCAACCACTCAGCACAAGGCGACAGGAATTAAGAAAATATTCACCAGGTACTTAATATAATATTTTCATCGTGTGCCAGCTTTGTCGAGTGGTAACGCTCACAACTCTCATTTGTTAAGTCATGGGTTTGCGGCCCACCACGATCTGAAGTTAGAAGGGCATTTACTCAGGGTAACAGTCGCATTTGCCAAAACCAAATTCCCTCGCAAGAAGGGACTGTCCTGGCCCTTAGTAGAGTGCTTGACATAATACCAACCACCACTTAGATAATAATATCATAAGTTTTATATTAATTTGTTCTATTATTAATAATTACATTTATCAGTAAAGTATTACATATGGTTTACTTATATAATATTTTTATATATTTTTACATGATTTGGGAGTCATTAAAATCTTTCCAGGTTATGGTATCAGAAACTTCTATCTCATGCAAAATTCCTTCTCAGCACTTGCCTGCCTTGTCCTCTATACATTCTGTCACTTTCTATGCAAACAGTGTAAAACTTTTTCACACTTGTGAATTATATACGCTTATCTACAAGGAAATTTCTTTATTAGAATATATTTAATTTAGTTTATATTTGTTACTCTTTCCTCATCAGTATATCAGTGAGTATAACAGTACAGTTACTCATAAGAGCAAAAGTTATGATGTCAAATGTAATTTGGTGATTTTATATGTACAATGTGCCATTAACACAGAATATCTTAAAATGTTTAGGGTTTATTTCTAGTGTGATTTTTTTCATCAGCTCCAGCCTGTCTGAATCCGACCCCATAATGTAGATTAAGAGTGACACATAAAATGGCAAACATAGCATTGTAGAAATATGGATTTGCCTTGAAAAATGCATACAGTAAAAATGCATATATATCATGTCCTTTATTTCTTATCAAGGTTATGCCTTGAAAGTTATATATCAATGTCAAAATAATGACGCTCATTTCGTTTCAAGGTTACGGCGTAGTAGTTCTGGACACTTGGACAATGACTTAGGCGACGGAGATTTCAGAAGAGGAGGAATGAGAGCCACAGCTTCAGCGAGGTTAGGTTGGACGTCTCCAACGAACACCTTTAAAGAGTTGAGTTTTTACTTTTTCTGAGTTGTTTTTCTGTATTTGGGCTATAATTGAAAATGAAGTAAGTAGTACTAATTGCAGATTTAGTATCTAATCTAATGCATAAAGTTGAAATAAAACTATATTTTGGGTATAATGGTGAAGTCTTTCATATGTTATTGATATTTTGAGGATTGCAATGTTATCATATTTGAGCTTCTATTGGATAATTAATAAATATACAGTATTGCAGTGTATAGCTATATCTTACCATGGTAGTTAAAAATGATAATACCAGAGTACTTTAGATGAATCCAGTTGAAACAGGTTTTTTACATATTTTCTGTATGTTTTGTGTACCGAAAAGTATTATGATAGCTATAAAGAACAATGTGTTAAGTATGATTGTAAAACTCCTTTCTCAAAGATAATTTGACTGGGTGAAACTCTCACTACCATAATATGAAAATTATTGGAAGGTTACTTTACTACATCCTCAGTGACAATATTATTTTTTTTTTTGACACCAGGATGGGCCAAAAACAAAATAAATAAATACATCTGCCCTCATCTGGCCTGGGCACGAAGAAAACATAAAGTAAAGAGTAACAGATGGGGAGTGTTGTGGATTGTCAGATGTGAAGGGATAATGAGAGATGTGTATTGAATATCCAAGAATATTTGGTGTTGATCTAGGCATAGATAGAGAACTGTAACTGAAGGATGTATTAACATCGAACTGTCCTGGACAGTCCTATTTAAGGCCAAAAGACCCTTCTGCCATTTGATTTATTCTAAAAAGGATTCTTATTCAGGTGCCTGCATTTAGAAATATTGTTGGGTTATGTGTCCTCTTCTTCTAGACTTAATAGTACTTGTAATATTGAAACTGTTGATATATTCATCCATTTATTTAGAGCTATTCCTTCTTTCTTCCAGACCTGTCGAAAGCTTTAGCAGTTGGAACACCGAGACCGTGGAAGCCTGGCTAGGAGCCCTGGGATTTAGTCAGTATTGCGCCGCAGTTCGCAGCTGGTCGGGAGCTGGCCACCATATCTCTCGTGCAACGCCACAGCAGCTCGAGCGGGATTTAGGGTTTCGTCATCCTCTCCATCGAAAGAAAATGCATCTAGCCATGTCCGCCAGGTTATCAGGGGACCATTTAAATACGCCTTTAGCCAGGCTTGATCATGCATGGGTGCTACGGTGGCTGGACGATGTGGGGCTACCTCAATACAAGGATGCCTTCAGTGAAGCGAGAATCGATGGCAGAGTGCTCAACTGTTTAACTTACGATGATTTAGCCTTTCTTAGACTCAATAATTTATTGCACGTTACTTCTCTTAAACGGGGAATTCAGGTGAGCTTTATGGAAAGGAGCAATTATTATAGTTTAAAAATGTTACAATCTTTTATGTATATGCAAGCAAGCACACAATCTTTACTTTCACTTACATTTTTTGGTAATCTTGCCAGATTTTACAAAAGCTGTCATTTTTTTTTTTACCCATTGAGTGTTCTTTAGGTCATTTTTGAACTATTTGGCATTGTTTGTTTATCAGTAACAGTAATATTTCTATTCCTTTTTGTTGATCCCGTTTGGTCCTATTTAAATATCCGTGTCGATTTTTTGTTAACTCATTTAATCTTAAAAAGTGGCATCCCTTGATCTCTCTTTTTTGTTTTTTGGATAGTGAATTTTCATGTTAATGTAAAATATGCCTTTAGGAAAGCCAATTTTTTTCATGACCCTTTACCTTTCATAGGTGCTAAGAGAACACAATTTTGATCCATCTGTACTGAAGCGACGTTCAGTACCAGAAGAGGAGCAAAGAGGAAGAACTCCCTCTGGAGTTGCACTTTGGACGAATCATCGGGTGATGGAATGGCTACGTACTGTTGATCTCTCCGAATATGCTCCCAACCTCAGGGGTTCAGGTATGTTAATATCAAATATAGCACTGTTAGTGTCCCTCTTCATTCCTGCTGATGGCAGTCTAAGAATTCCTCACCCCTTTTTTTTGCCTCCATGAATTTTTTAAAAACTCCATTGGCTGCTGAAGCATGACAAGGAATGACAGGATAAATAAGAAGTATATTATAGGAACAGCGCAGGTAGGATGGTTTGGGGACATGGTGAGGAAGGCAAGACTGGGATGGTTTGGGCATGTGCTGAGGAGAGATGAGGGGTATATTGGGAAAAGGATACTGAGCCTGGAGCTGCCAGACAGCGGAGGGAGAGGTAGATAAAAGAGGAGGTTTATGGAAATGGTAAGGGAGAATATGAGGGTGTGTAGGTTTACAGAAGTGGAGGCTGGGGATAGGGCAGTATGGAGACGACTGATCTGCTGTGGTAATCCTTAATGGAGGAAGGCGAAAGATGTGATTGATTGATTGGCAACGAAGACAAGGATATGGAGGGTGTGTTTAAGCCCTGCTCCCTCGGTTCAAATTTTGTTATGATTATGACTACCTCTTCAAACTAACTCTTTATGGGAAATCACACTTGTGGGATTTTTTTCCACTGTTGGAACTAACATGTATGCAAGGCTTATATATATCTATATATGTTGTTTCTTACCATGGTCATGTTTAAGATAGTACAGTAATGTGCTATTCGTGGCTTTGAGCAATCCCTGAGATACTTTTGCATAGATTATGATAGCATAATTCATATCTACAGTCAGCAAAAACAATCACACTTGCTCATTGTGTGATGCGCATTGACAAACAGCAGTCCGTCACCTATAGCAATGCCGATTTGTTACTTACACGAGAGACCGTATTAATGTTGGACATACGTTTTGGATATGGTGAATTGTGCACGCATGGAGACATGGCTAAAATTATATAATAGTTTTAAAAGTTTGGCGGTCCCCATTGCAAGTAGATTAAAGCCTCTTGTGGACAGCTTGATATATTATTTTTGCCTAGGTTCGAATTGCAAGCTATACCTTATACCCTTTTATTCTATTTTTTATTTCTATATACTTAATAAAGAAACTGGAGTAAGTTGTATTTTTTTAAGTAGATATTAACTGCAAATATATACAGTTGATGCTTTTTATTTTAGTCTATTGATTATATATTTATTATGCTCATAATAACTCCTTAAAAATTATATCAGTCTTTTGTATAGGATGTAATTGCAAGCTATATAATATTTTCTATTTATATAAATTTTATTTAAAAATTTGGCCCCACTTTGGTCATACAGGTATGTTGTAGAATAATAATAACTACAATGTATTTCTTGCAAAGGTGTTCATGGGGCACTGATGGTCTACGAAGTCCGATTCACGTCGGAACTTTTGGCATCGCTTCTTTCCATTCCATGTGGCAAGACCTTACTGAGAAGGCATCTCAACACTCACTTCAAAGAGCTTGTGGGGCTTTCAGTGGTCCAGGAAAAGAGGGAACTTGAGGGAACTGCTGGATATACTCCGTTAACAACCTCTGCTAAAGTTAAGGTAAATCATCTAATTTACTTATACATGTACTGTATTGTTAGGTTATGGCCAAAAGTCTCTAATGAATGGAAGAGGGAAGGGACAATGATGGCACTAAAGCCTGACTATATACCTATCATATTGTTTTATAAGGTCTTGTCTTGTATTTGTTGTTGTTGTTCCTCAAGCTGCTTGGCCGAACAACACGGAGTCCCTAAGGAAGGCCACTGCCGATCCTACATTTTTTATGTGGCAGCATTTTATCCTCAAGTAGCTATTAGAAGTGATTAAGATATACAGTAATAGCTTTTGGTGAATGTGTGCTTTGACTCGGCCACCTCCCATATAAGAGGGCTTGCAGCTATTGTACATATGTATGCATGTACTTTTTGCAGTTGGTCTGACTCTCAGGTCTATTTGCATACTCATAATGTCTGTAGCGATAGCAAGGGCTGTCTGGTATTCAGTAGCCTTGATATGATTTAAGGGTAATTATAATAATGTTTTGCCATGGATCAAGGTGGGCAAATGCCCAGGTCCTTTGGACTATTAGACTGGTCTTTTGTTGTATCTATGTATTCTGGTAGAGGTGAATACAGAGTAAGTACATTTAATGAAACTGAAACTATACTTTTTTATAGTTAAGTTTTCTGTTCTTTTCTCTTCAGATGCCCAAAAAGTCTCAATTTTCCCTTAAGCGGAAGAAGAAATGTGACCTTGACTTTGATGACCTGCTGTGTCCTCTTGATGAGAAGCCTCCATTAGGTGCTATGCAAGACAAGGAAAAGGAGGTGAGGAGAGGGGAGGTGGTAGATCAACAAGTAGCAATTTCTAATGAGGGTGAGGAGGAGGAGGAGGAGGAGCAAAAATGTAGCTCTGAAGTAGAGAATTGAGGTAAGATCTAACAACTAACATGGATGACTGAAGATTCGGAATATTTTGATCCCTAACCTTCTCATTTTTACCCAGTCTTGTGAGGATTTGAACTCACCGAAAAGAATGGCATCAGGAGTGTGAGAACTTATTTTTCTGCATGCTTTAGTTGTGAATTCCTCTCTTTTTGCTTTTATTTTTCAACATACCAAGTAACAAGTAGCTAATCTACTCTTTTAACATACAAACCTACTAGTATTTGTAAGGAAGTCCGTCAGTGAAGCAATATAGGAAAAGTATCACTATATTTCGGGTCCTAACTAGACCCGAATTTTAGAAGCTCTTTACTTTTATTGTTTCACTGATGGGCTTTCTTGCTATTAGATACTGTATGTTAATAGTTTTTGGTTACTTAGAGGTAATATTATGTAAGTAAGCATAATATTATGCTTCTTTATTTCTTTATGGTAATATGCCTGGTCCTCAAAACCCCTAATACAAATTTGCATAAATGACAGAATTTTGGTTTGATCATAATATTACTAGTTAGTGGTATTTCTATAATCTGTGACTATTCAATAGCAATAAGAGATCCAGTTTAGGATACTCACCAGTGTTGTAAAGTCCTCAAAATTATCACTTGATAGAGAGGCAATGTGGAATGTTTTGAGGTTATATGGAATTGATGGTAAACTGTTGCATGCAGTGAAGAGTTTGTATGAGGGCAGTAGAGCTTGTGTTAGGGTAGGGAATGAAGTGAGTGAGTGGTTCCCAGTGAGTGTGGGACTGAGACAGGGATGTGTGATGTCACCATGGCTGTTAAATTTGTATACTGATGGAGTCGTAAGAGAGGTGAATGAGCAAGTGCGTGGTCGAATGGTAGATGGGGATGATAACGAGTGGGAGCTGAATCAGTTGCTGTTTGGAGATGACACTGTGGTGGTGGCAGATTCAGAGGAGAAGCTGTGTCAGTTAGTGTCAGAATTTGGAATGGTGTGTGAGAGAAGGAAGTTGCGAGTGAATGTGGGAAAAAGTAAGGTTATGAGGTGTAGAAGAAATTAGGATGGTGCTGGATTGAATGTTATGTTGAATGGAGAGACACTTGAGGAAGTTGATCAGTTTAAGTATTTAGGCTCGGTAATAGCTGCAAATGGTGGAGTGGAAGCAGATGTGTGTCTCAGAGTGAATGAAGGATGTAAAGTGTTGGGTGCGTTGAAAGGAGTGATGAAGAATAGAGGGTTGGAAATGAATGTTAAGAAAGTTTTGCATGAGAAAGTGGTTGTGCCAACTGTGATGCATGGATCAGAGTTATGAGGTATGAAAGTAAGTGAGAGACGGAAACTAAATGTGTTTGAGATGAAATGCCTGAAGAGTATGATTGGTGTATCTCGGTTGGATAGGGTTAGAAATGAAGTGGTGAGAGCAAGAACGGGTATGAGGAGAGAATTTGCAAACAGAGTAGATATGAATGTTCTGAGATGGTTTGGCCAGGTGGAAAGGATGGATGATGAAAGACTGCTGAAAAAGGTGATGAATGCGAGAGTTGATGGGAGAAATGCTAGAGTGAGGCCTAGGTTTGGGTGGATGGATGGAGTAAGGAGAGCCCTGAATGATAGGAGGATGGATGTGTGGGAAGCAAGTGAGCGTGCTAGGAAAAGGAATGAGTGGCGAGCGATTGTGACGCAGCTTTGATGGGCATCTGCTGTTACCACGGGGCTGCATCTTACAGAGGTAGCCCTGTGGTAGGGGTAGCAGTTGTGAAGGGACACAGGTTGTGGAAGAGCCGGGAGGATGGGCTGTGGCACTCCAGCAGTGCCATCTGAATGGTCGCTAGCTCCCTCGTCATTGCCTATAGAGCAAAGTAATCCCCTTATAATGTCTCTTTTTTTTATGTCAGCTACCCTCCAATTGGGGGAGACAGCCAAGGTAGATAGATAGATGTTAAAGTCTTCATATATTCCAGTAATATCTTTAATGAAGATTTTGATCTTTCTTGTGAAAGTAATCAAGATATATTTGAGGGTCTCTAGGGCTTTGTAAAGGCAAAATATAAAAAATCCTGAACAAAGAACTCACTGATATTTGGTTATTGTATCCTTTTCTAAATAATCCCTGTCCACTAACCATGTGGATGACCCAATCAAGGTAGTGTGGGTATTGTGGCAATCCTTTATTCCCAAGGACCTAAGAGGAGTGATCGAGATATGTTTGGCTTCTGGTGAATGTGTGTGCTTTGACTCGGCTATGCACCTTACAACGGGGATTACATCCGTTCTTTATGTATGTATATATATGTAAGAAATGGGATGTGAAACCATTTAGTACTGAGGAAAATTACATATTAGCTTAGAGAAATAATGAGATGTTTTAGATAAATACGGAGAGTATTTAAGTAATATATTTATTCTTTTTCATCTCTGTCTGTATACTTCATGATTAATATCTCTCTATAAAGAGGAGGTTTATGGATGTGGCAAGAGAGGCCATGAGAGTGTGTAGTGTAACAAAGGAGGACACAGGTTTTGGGACATGGTGCAAAATGCGAGACTGAGATGGTTTGGGCATATGAAGAGGAGGAATGAAGAGTGTGTTGGGAGAATGATGCTGAGGATGGAGCTGCCAGTTGGGAAAAGGAGAGGTAGGCCAAAGAGGAGATTTATGAATGTGGTGAGGGAGGACATGAAGAAGTGTGTATTGATGGAGGAGGACGCCAACAATTTTGTGACTTGTAGATGATTGATCCGCTGTGGCGACACCTGACGGGATAAGCTGAGAGATTTTATAATATTCTACTGTGTCGTACTCCTCAGAATTTGTTTTATATTATGCGATATCGTGCAAAAGCCAGCCTGGTAACCACAACTGTATATAATAGGCGAAGGTAGCTGGGCCTCATCATACTCTTCTCATCCTCATCCATTCCATCTCGTTTTTAGCGAACAAAAAAAAAAATAATAATATTCAAGTAGGATAGGATTTTCAAGCCTTTGCCCCCCTGACCCTTCTTAAGTGAATAATTCCTTCTTCTTCACTACTAGGGGTAACTTCTCTGGTAAATAATATGCATATTATAAAATTTTCTAAGACTATCCTTTTATATAAGAAATTTAAGGAAAACTACATTAATGTTACAGAATTAAACATTTATTTTCATCTGTAGAAAATATATTAAATATTATTTTAGCATTAGTGCACCTCAATTTTTCCTTAGTTGCTAATACCTAACTATAAAGAAATCCGCATTTTACAACTAGGTTTTATAGCAAGAATATACCTGCAGTTGTTATTGACCCAGCCGAGCGACCATTGCATGGAATAGATACGACAGTTTTGTTTTACTAGTGAAGTTGTTGTATCTGATGACCATTGTTCCTTTTACTTCTTCCCTCTCTGAGGATTAACTAGCGTTATGGAATGAGTGCAAGTTTGCTACACTGAATTGAAATAATTTCTATATTTTAACTAGGCTTTATTATGGTAGAGGCCGATCACTCGCTTTGTTTGATGATTTCAACGGTGGTGGACAGTTTTGCATAATCTTGGAATATGGTAATTGTGAATTAGGTTATAGATCAGATAACGAATTCATAAAGTTTTTTGAATTTGAATTTGGATAACTGTAATCTGAATATGTGGCTATATGCTTAGCTTATCATCAAAGAGATCTTAATCTGAATACGCTTTATATTATCTTCATATTTTTTATTTTGTAGAATACAATATTCATGAAAACTTACTATTTACCTTATTTTCATTATAGCCTGTAAGTTGTGTAGAGGTTGTTTCCGTTGAGGAACTTGTTCATGATTTTTCCATATTGGGTGGTGTTGCTTAGATCATGCAGATAATGTACCTGTCATTAAGGTTGAAATATCTTTATAACTGTGGCTAAGTTCATACATGCATACATGTATGGGGGTAGCCGAGTCAAAGCACACATATTCACTAGAAATCAATCATACCTCGATGACTTCTAGCTCACAGTCAGGACACAGATAGATTAAAATAATGATCTTTCACTCTCACGTAACATGAGCATATTCAATGCATGGTATGTAAAGTCATATGACATGATTATCTTCAAAGCATGGTCTGTTCGAGTCATGTAACATGAATATATTCAAATTTAGACTGGAATCTATTCTAGAGAAAAACTAAAATAACTTCTAGAATCATTTGTCTGCATGTTGTAAGCAAATATCACCATTTTCCAGTTTTGCTTTTCTAGTACAGTTTACCTCATCTTATGCTGTTAATTGACTCCACTGCCTGTGTAAAATAAATTTGCGTATAGTCAAAACCAATTTATAAATGTGTCTATAATTAACATATAGTTTCTTCTTTACCTCCTCATACTTTGAATTATGCCTAGATTACTGTACTGTACTTAAACTTTGCCAAATAATATTTTAGCTCATGTAAATACAGTACTGCATTTGATATACTGTAATGTATATTTGGTGAAAAAAAAAATTATATATATTTTTTTTATATATATTTTCCAACTGTGTATAGTCAAAACCGCACTATATTCTATACTTTTCTTGGTATATATATTGTTGTTTTCTCATAAATTAGTAGGATGGCTTATATATAATTAAAAAGTAGAACAGTAGGGCATCATCATTCCCTACTCTTCCTGATATTTTGTCAGTGGTTTTACAGCAAGTAAAAAATCTGGGAGTTAGTGAGTGCCAGTCTTTTTACTCCCTTATCTCTTTAGGCTGCTTCCTGTGACAGAATGTAAATACAAACTAGGTGCTAAAAGGAAGTACTAAGTCTCTCCACTCTGTTTCTCGAATTTTTACTTTTATAACAACCGTGCAATCTCGTGCAGTGTAAATTTACTTATTGTGACAGCTTTTCAAGTAGTATATATATCTATATCTCTGCATGTCTGGCATTTCAGTTTTGTTGATCTAGGTAATTTTTTTTTTTATATTTGCAGAGTTTATTGTTTGCTTTAACTGCAGTTTTGCATCAGTAAAGAAACTTTTGTGTTTGTCATATTTTAGCATCCATGTGAATGTTTTTTGCTCATTTCTTTTTTTAGTTGCATTTCATCTGTCTTGCGTGCTAACTCTTTTCTCTTTTTCTGGAAATCCTGCAGACCAATGGTGATGACAGATTGTGTTGAGGTAAGTCTCTACGGAAACCCATTTTATTTGAAAATTAAAAAAAAAATATTTTAAGTTTGCAGAGACCAATTTATCCTTTTTAACTCAGGGAACATACTAGAGTAATATCAAAGCTTGTTTTTGCATGTCCACTGATCTTTTAACAGCATATAGCTTATGCGATTCAACCTGTCCCCATACATATTTCTACTTAAACTTGATTTTACAAAGGGAGAAATGAAACCCATATAGAAAACATGGTTAAAATAAAAATTAATAATTAATATAACTCTTGAAGTTGTGTAATACTTGCATGACTTTTTTTTTTTTTTATGAATAGTCAATAACCATTAAGAAAACATGAGAGTAAATTTGCTTTCAGGTCGTAGACAAAAATAAGGACCCATGCGACTTGTACATGGGCTAATATGTGGCTTATATATATTGTGTCTTCAACCCTGAAAGGCATGAGTATAGTTTGTCCTGGGTCAGCACCTTACAACACCTTTGTCAGATGAAAACAATCCAACTTGAGGGGCAGAATAAGCTGTGACACATCCAAAGGCTACACCATCAGAAAGAATTCATTGTACTGAGAATATTTGAACAAACGAAAAACTGTTCTGTTTATGTTGCTACCCTTTATCACTCGCTATTGTTAGTTTGATTTTCCATTTCAAGATTTAGTAAAAGATAATTGGAGTAGAAGATAGAAAATATGTGAAAAATATCTATTACAGGTTACAGTGAACCATTTTTAGTATGTATTCATTCCTTTTACAGGATTGCCAACATATGAATTATGTTAAAAAGACAAAAAATCCATTTTAAATTATCCAGCTTACTAGGACAGATGTTGATATTTTACTACACCCAAAGCACACTGCTGGACAACACTACATTAACGAGTGTGCTGCGCTTGCTAATCACTTTGCCATTGAAAGAGTTCAGTGTCATTTTGGACAGACCTTGTATACCAGATGGCTGAAGGGAGGGAGAAAATAACATGCAAAACAGAACAGTGCATAACTGGGTTACAGACCCTGGATATCAAATGGGGGAGAGATATTAACACACAAAACAGAGCAGTGTTTAACTATGTTTGGATTTGCAATTATTATCTTGGTGAATAAGTGTGAGCATTGACTGGGCATGGTGGGTTTGTATGTTCCATGGGTCTCGCTGTGACTTGCCTATGATGACTGTCAACTTGGCACTGGACGTACAGTGTGCTCATCGGGCACTATCCATACTTAAGCCTTTCCGGGTGGAACATTATTGCAAAAAATTGCCCATATTGATTTTTTATCATATGAAATAATAGCTTGTGACTTTTTTACATGATGTAATAGCCTCTTGTGACTTTTTTATATGAAATAATAGCTTATGACTTTGGTTTTATGTACTATGACTTTTTTTAATAGCTTATTGTAATTCTTTTTATATTAAATGATAGCTTAATGTTACTTTATATTATTAAATAATAGCTTGATTTTCTTAGTACTGACTCTAGAAGGTCATTCTAGAAGGGTCCTAGTGATTAGAAGCTATGAGAATGTTTTTTTTTTCCATAAGATTTCTTCCATTGTTAATTACTATGATAGGAAATTGCCTTTTAATATTTGTGTATATTTAGTGGTACAGGACTTTCTCATCATTTTATAGAGCTTAGGAGAGAATCAGTTTCACAATAATTTTCAGGATTAATAGAATTTTTATTCTATCACTTTAATTATTGAATAAACTTATGTCGCTTACTATAGCATGCAGCAGTTTCTGTACATAATTATTTATAGGTATTTAAATAATGATAATAATTGAGTTCAAGATTATTGAAGAGTAAAAATTTGCTTACATTAAATAAAACTTGTACAGTGCAATATTATCAACAGTCTATTAGTTATATCATCTATGCGGATTCATTTATACCCGAGCTTTAATGCTGTATTCTCTAAGATACTAACTCGCGTCTCGTTGCATATTCGCTACAGCGTCTCCATCGGTTGTCTGCCCCTCCTCTGATTGGCCGAATCACAAAAGTGTAGCAGGGAGTCAGCGCTGGCAGTTGGACTTCACTCCCTAGAATTCTTCTTCTTCTGTCGTGCAGCTTAAGAATATTGCCTTTTGACATCTGCCTTGATTCTGCATATCTCTGTGCCAGAATTCATCGAGTGAAATCAGCATCTCAGATATAACTTTGGAGAGAAAATGTAGCTTCCAAGTGCATTGCAATTGCATTTTGGGTTAAACTTACTGGTTACGAGAGGAAGTTTTTGCAATTGTAGTCATCCTAGGAACAGGTAACGCCACACTTTTCAGTTCAATACATAAAAAATTTCTTGAAAAAATAAAAAAAATCCACCATTGTGGCTCTTCAGGCTATGTCCTTCTCATTCTTTACTTTCTTATGTAAATTATTTCATAGGATATTCATGTATAATCTTATATTTAAATAACTGACATGATGAAATTTAAAGTGTAATGATTAGAACCTAAAGGAAAATAACTTATTAATTCTGCTTGAAAGGATAATTTGTAAATTTGAATTGTTAATTATCCTTTAGTGTCTCAGTAAAATTAGCCCTTGTTTGAGGTGTCTCAGCTGTTCAGTGGAAATGGTTTTATATCCTGATTTGCTGAATTTACTAGCTATGAACCTGGATATTATATATATATATATATATATATATATATATATATATATATATATATATATATATATATATATATATATATATATATATATATATATATATATCTTATGTGCCTTATTATTGTAATGTAAAAAAGGCATTTTTACATATGCCATTCCACAACACTTTAAAAAAATTCTTAAAGTTTTGATTCAAGAAACCAGGAAATGTTGCTGTGCTTCTAAGCAAAATTTTTTACAATATGTCTCGTTTTATACATTTACTTTTACATCTTTTTTTTTTTATTCTACTGACCTTATAAACCGAGGTCATAATAAACACTTGGATTTAGTTGCTTATAACTGACAAATCTAGATTGCTAGATGTCGTGGTTCAGGTATTCCTAGTGTCTCTAAACTCCTAGAATGTCTATTCTCTCTCTGACTATTTAGTTTAGATACATTCTCGTAACAAGATTGGAAAAACTTTAAGTCAGAGAGACAACCAGCTCATTTAAACACTGCTGGGTTCAGCTTTAACAATAATTCTAGATTTACTGCCTCTAAGGGGTGCATAACACTCATGATTTTTTTTTTTCATTTATATAAGATTTCTACTTTATTTTATATTGTATATGATCTTTTAACCTTTGTAAATGGCCTCAGCATTCAATTTTATTTTAATATTTTAAATGTAAATCACATAATTATGTAAATTCTTTATGGAAATAATTTTTAGGTGATTTATTTTTTCGTATGCTATTAAGTAAATAATTTTTTTTAAATGAATAATTTTTTGAAGGCCCCTTTTATATTTATAACAGAGTTTTTGTTGTTAATTAAATCTGATTAAATCATAAAATATTTTACTTAGATTATAGATGAAATGTATGGTAATGTCAGATTATTTAATTTCAAATGATTCCCAAAATGCTGAATTTTTCGTTTTTTCCTTAAGTAAACTTACACTAATCCTTGTCACTTAATTACTATATATGAAATAAGTTTATTTATTTACATTGCCTTATACCAAATAATATTTGGTAGCAAGTTTTAGAGTTTAAGCAAGTTCCTTATCGTATTTAAGAATAGCTATATAGTAGTGGTAATAAAATACTGCATATGCTGAACATTTTTTGTGCTTCATATCAAGTGAAATTTTTTTCTTTGCATACCTCGGTGCTCAGTGGCTTTAGGAAAATCTTTCCTTGTATATCACTACTCAGTGGCCTAAGGAAAAAATTTTCCTCTTATATCTTAGTGCTCAGTGATCTAAGGAAAAAATGTTCCCTGTATATCTCAGTGCTTAGTGATGTAAGGAAAACAATTTCCTTGTAACCTCAGTGCTGAGTAGCCTAAGGAAAAAATTTTCCTTGTAAATTTTGGTGCTCAGTGACCTAATGAAAAATTTTTCCTTGCATATCTCAGTGCTCAGTGATCTAAGGAAAAATTTGTCCTTGTATACCTCAGTGCTGAGTAGCCTAAGGAAATTTTTTTCCTTAGATATCTCGGTGCTCAGTGGTCTCCGGACAAATTTTTCCTTGTATATCTGTGCTCATTGGGGAGAACGTGCGAATCAGGAGGCGACTGCCATGGGTTTGGTCCCACTGTTAGGAAGGCTATCTTGCCCCAATCCCCCCATATAGCTTTTATGTCCATCTCCATTCGAATGGGGATTCATTGCGACTTAAAATGGTGCATTATTATATTTCAGTGGGGTACATTGTGTATTGCAACATAAATATCTTTTCTGCGCTTTACTTATTTGTTTATATAGATTTAGATATACTTATCTTTACATATTATCATGTTGATTGATATAAACTTTTCAAGCAGAAAGTCAGTTCTTAATCTTAAGACTTGGTTGTTCACTAATTTACATGTTTCTTTTTACTATATATATAATTATGCATAGAATGAAGCAATCTCTTATTAATGACAAAAAAAAATCTTCTTGCTCAATCAACACTCACTTAAATTATTTGTTCAAAACTTGAGACAATGTTGGTGTTACATGAATATACCAAAATAAATAACTAAATATGAAAGATGAGATGCATAGTGCTCTGACTATTAATGAAACTTTATTTTTTTTATAAAACTATATTGAAGGTTTACAAAACAAAAACTTTACATGTAATGTTTTTACATGTTTAGCCACCTGGATAGATATGTTGATAACCTATAAATGTTTTCACAAAGAAAAAAGTTTCAAATTGGAATAATCCTAGTCACAATGTAATACAATATACGGTGCCCTGCTTAGTACACCTTGAGTACTTACTAATATATAGCTATTCTTACACTAATATTGTATAGTTATCATCACACCCATAGGCCAAACTAAAGTACTTTTTTTGTTGGTAATCTGCCTCGCTTATGTTAGGCATACTCTTGCTTTTATTCACATTTTTTTTTTAACTCGCTCAATGACTTAGTTTATCTGAACTGTTAAAGAAAAACAACTACAGCAAGTTTCATTTTTCTTACCTTAAATTTTCTAAAATGTGCAGCAGCTGAGGCCAGAGTTCAGATTTTCTTTCATGTCATCGGTTCAATATGGCTGAAGACAATTGTGAAGTCATTATATGGGTATGAATTTTAGTAAAGGTTTTTAATAAAGTTACTAAATCTTGAAGAATAAGTTTATATTTCCTTATCATATTCCGGCCTCATGGCAGAAGATCCTTACGCACTTACCCTGTGAGTGATCCAAGCTAAGAGAAGTGATCGAGGTATGTTTGGGTCTGGTAAACTTGTGTGATTTGACTCGGCCTCTCCCCTTACAAGGGGGATTGCAGCTGTTGTATATATGTGTTTGCTTATTACAAAATGAACATATAGAACTATTTTTTCAGTAGAAATAAACTCTGGTTCAATCCTATGGCAGAGCTTTAGGAAAGGCATTCAGTCTTAAAGCTCTTAACATGAATTTGTTCACCCCCGTTTGAACAGGGATATCTATGACACAAATCGGTGCATAATTGAAAAGGATGATTTATTATGGATAAACTTTTCTTGTGCTCTAGATGAAAATCGGTGAAATATTTCAAACTTCAAACCAGAAAAAAAAGGATATCGTAAATATTAGCCGATATATTTATATATATATATATATATATATATATATATATATATATATATATATATGTATGTATGTATGTATGTATGTATGTATGTATGTATGTATGTATGTATGTATGTATGTATGTATGTATGTATGTATGTATGTATGTATGTATGTATGTATGTATGTATGTATGTATGTATGTATGTATGTATGTATGTATGTATGTATGTATGTATGTATGTATGTATGTATGTATGTATGTATGTATGTATGTATGTATGTATGTATGTATGTATGTATGTATGTATGTATGTATGTATGTATGTATGTATGTATGTATGTATGTATGTATGTATGTATGTATGTATGTATGTATGTATGTATGTATGTATGTATGTGTGTGTGTGTGTGTGTGTGTGTGTGTGATTACCCAATTGTGATTACCTACTTGTGCTCACGGGAAAGAGCCCAAAGCTTGTATCTTCCCGTCTCCTGATCGGATCCATTTTGTACTTAGTAATACTTATCATACCTGTCCTTAAAACTATAGATTGAGATAGCATTAACTACCTCCTCGCTTAGCGAATTCCAATTATCAACTACTCTTACACTGAAAATGTACTTACTTACATCCTACAAAGAAGTTTTCTTACGAAGCTTCAAACTATGACCTCAAGTTCTAGAGCCAGCCATGTCAAAATATCGATCTCTATCCACTCTATCATAACCATTTAGGAATTTAAAGACTGTCACCATATCCCCCCTCAATCTTCTAGCTTCGAGTGATGGTAAGTCTAATTCCCTCAGCTTCTCATCATAACTGAGATTACGTATTTCTGGCACCAGTTTCGTGGCATGTCTTTGAACTTTTTCAAGCTTAGCTATGTGCTTTTTCAAGTGCAGATTCCAAAAGGGGGCTGCATATTCAAGTCTTGGCCTCACATAGGTTACATAGATATTTCTGAACATTTCCTTGTCCGTGTGCCTGAAGGCTACCCTTACATTTGATAAGAAAGCATATGCTGCCCTTACTATGCCATTTATATGCATTTCTGGAGACAAATCTGCCAGTGTGTTTACTCCTAGATCTCTCTCATTTTCTGTCTTTTGAAGTTGTACTCCTGCCAGTAGTACAACTTGGGCCAGTAGTAAGCTTGGGCCTTCTTGCATTTGTACCCATTCTCATTACCTTACATTTTGAAGTATTAAATTTCATTAGCCACTTTTCTGACCACTCATGGAGACTATTTAGATCTTCCTGAAGATCTCTGCCTGCTGTTCTCGTTTCTTACTCTCTTCACAATCTTTGCGTCATCTGCAAACATATTCATGAATGAACTTACAGACTCTGGTAGGTCATTTACATATACAAGGAACAAAAGTGGCCCTAAAACTGAACCCTGTGGAACTCCACTACTAACTCTTCTCCATTCAGACACTGAGTGTCTTACTCTAACCCTCTGTTCCCTTCCTTCTAAGTAAGTTTTTATCCATTCCAAGACATTTCCACCTATTTTAGCCATTGCTTGCAGCTTCCTAATAAGTCTCCCATGTGGAACAGTGTCAAACGCTTTCTGGAAGTCTAGGAATATGCAATCTGCCCAGCCCTCTCTTTCCTGTAAGATTCGGCTTACCTCATCATAAAATTCTAATAAGTTTGTTACTGTTGATCTACCTTCTCTGAAGCCATGTTGCCTCACTGACAAAAAGTTGAAGGATTCCAAGTGAAGAGAGATATGTTTCCTTAGTAGTTTCTCCATAACTTTGCAAACTATGCTGGTCAAGGAAACTGGTCTATTGTTAAGAGCCATATCCCTCCTTCCCTTTTTGAAGATAGGTATCACGTTTGCTTGTTTCCAGCATCTTGGAATCTCCCTTGACTCCAGTGACTTTTTAAATATGATACTTAGTGCCACTGATATTGAGTTTGTGCATTTTTTAAGTACATGAGGGGATATATCATCAGGACCTGTAGCTTTATGAACATCTAAATCCATCAGCGCTTTGCATACCTCTGTGGCTGTAAGGTTGATGTTCTCTAATACCGGCCCTTGAGCTTCTATCTCTGCAATCTGAGGGGGTGGGGTATTTTCTACTGTAAATACTGACTGAAACTCCTTGTTCAATTCTTTGCAGATCTCTTCATCCGTCTCAGTGATGCTTCCATCCGCTCTCTTAAGCCTTAAAACCTGTTCTTTTACCTTCAGTTTTCCTCTGATAAAGCTGTGGAAAAGCTTGGGATTTTCTTTAGCCTTCCTGGTGATGTCCCTCTCATAGTCTCTCTCTGCCTCTCTTCCTTTTACTTAGGTAATCATTTCTTGCTCTTTTGTAGGTTTGCCAGGCATTTATGTTTTTTCTCCTCCTATACCTTTTCCAGCATTTGTCTCTCCACTCCTTAGCTCTTTTACACTCATTATCGAACCATTTCTCTCTGGCATGAATTACACCTACTTTGGTGACAGGTATGCAGCAATCTACTATCTTCCCATATTTCTCACAAAAGATGTCATACATTTCTTGTACAGATTTGTTGTAAAATAAGGTTCTCCAGTCAATAACTGCAAAAAGCTCATTCATTTTGATGTAATCTCCTTTCGGATAGTTCCTCCTCATGTCCTCAGTGCCTCTACTCTCAGGCAGAATATCTTCAATGATATACTCCATCAACAACACACAGTGGTCACTCTTTCCAATTGGTGGTTCATACTCAATTTTTCAATATCCAACACATTATCTGTGAATACTAGATCAAGTAGTGATGGCTCATCCCCACCCCTGGCCCTCGTTGGTTCCATTACATGTTGGTGTAGGAAATTCCCTTGTACGCAATCTAGGAATCTTGCCCCGAATGAGTCCTCACCACTGTGTGGGTCAAGATTTATCCAATCTATCTCTTTATGATTAAAATCTCCCATAATCAAAATCCTACATTTTCTCTCCCGTGCCATGTTAACAACTGAGTTTATGACTTCAATAGTACCTATATGACTTTCCTCATAAACTTCTAGCCTATTTTGGTTCCTTGGTGGGTTATATACAACAGTTATTATAATGCTCTCTGACCCAGTATTTATGAGAGCAACAAGAAATTCCTTGAACTCACTTTCTTTAGCCAAGTTTATTTCTTCAACTTGAATCCTTTCACTTATGAGCAGTGCTATCCCTCCACCAGTCCTCTCAGATCTTTTCAACCCTTAATATTCTGAAGCCTTTAGGAAAATCTGTAACACTGTTTATGTCCTCACTCAACTTAGTCTCTGTAACTGCTACTATATTTGCCTTACTGTTGTAAATCCTATCTTTTAATTCTACTGCCTTACCAGCTAATCCATCAGTATTTGTGTTATGTATAACTTTTGAGCTGATTAATTCGTGCGCTTTGCATTGCGCTATTGTTTTGTTGTTTTCACTGGAGTAGAACACGCCATGTCGGACATCTAAGTTTGAGTAATAAAACCTCCACTTTTTCTCATGATTTTTATTGAATTATCATCACCCATCTAATCATAGTATGGAACAAATGGCGACGAGGTACAAAGGACCAATGCAGTAGCAAAAGGAACTTCTGGTTTGCAGTATTTAAGTGAAGTTTTTGCAGTTTTGAGGTAACCGGTAAATTGGGTAAGCTTCTGACTTCCGAGATTTTCGTTCCCGTGGCCACCCTCCATAGGCTGTTTTGATCAAGTTTTGCAGTTAGCATTGGAGACTTCATAGATGCCGTATTATAACTGTTTAAGCCTAATGCTGACGATTTTTTCAAGATTGGAAAGCTATAGTGATTATTTTCCAAGGTGTACCCTAGATTGATGATAGCCTATGGTAGGCCAATTGTGTTTATCGGTAACCTTGTTTCCAGTGTTTTGTGGACGGTAGCCTTGATTGATCATAGCCTACCGTAAGCATATGGTGCTTAACCCCAGTGCTTTGAGGAGTGGAGTAAAACAAATTGCATATAGGCCTAGCCTAGTTCTATGATGTTTAGCTTATGTTGTCAGTGCTATAATATTTAGCCTATTCTGTCTGTGCCATGATTGCATGTTGTGTATTTTGAGATTATTACCAGTTCACCCAGTGACTTAGCCTATAATCATGCCTCAAGAAAATGAAAATAGGGCTAACCGCAGAGTGAACATTGATCATTTTAATCCTTCAAAGATTTCTTTTGAATTGTGGTTAAGTTTGTTGGAAGCAAATTTTTTAAATTTAGAAATAACTGAGGCAAATAGTAAAAAAAATTTACTTCTGGTTTCTATTGGTACTGAAGTTTATGCTATTTTAGGAAACATTTGTGCCCCAGATTTACCACATACTAAGTCGTATGAGGATTTATGCAAATTACTTAAGGCACATTATGATGTAAAGCCTAGTTATCATAGAAGTTTATTGGCTTTTCAACAAAGGAGGAAAAAAGGAGGTGAGACATTAAAAGATTTGTATGCAGACCTGAAGTGTCTAGCCAAAGACTGTGATTTTGGTAGCAACTTTGATTCTCGTGTGCGGGATCAGTTGTTTATGGCTCTTGAAAATGAGGTTTATTTTTCAAATCTGGTTGCTGAAAATTTAAATTTGAAGGTTATGTCTTCTATCCAAATAGTTGAGAGAGTTTTGAATTTTGAACAAGCTTATGTTTCTGAAAAGGCTGGTGTTGTTCAAAAGGTTAAAACCCCAACCAATGGTCCCATGAGTAAGTCAGTTTCTTGTAAACACTGTGGTTACCCTCATGATAGTGCAAAATGTCGCTTTAAGAATTTAACATGTAATTTATGTGGTAAGAAAGGACATTTAAAACAAGTTTGTTGGAAGGCTTCAAAAGATGTCAAAGGTAATGTGAAGCCAAAGCCAGTAAAAGAAAGTTTTAATAAGGCTTCTGAGAAAAAAACATAAGGTTAAAGTTAAAGCAGTAGACAAGGTAGCAGTTTCCAGTGATACTGATGAAGAAAGACTGTTGTCAGTAAAAAATGTCAATGCTATTGGTAAAGATGAAGTGAATATTTTGGTTAATGGTAAGTTTGTACCTTTTGAGGTGGATACAGGTGCTGCTGTGAGTACCTTGACTAAAGATTGGGTTCATAATTTGGGATTGTCCATTGTAGATTGTAATAAAATGTTAAATGCTTATGATGATCTCAAAATAAATGTTTTGGGTAAAGTTGGAGTGGATGTTTACTATAATTCTCTGCAAGTGAAACAGACATTTTATGTTGTAGGGAATCATAATTCTAACTTATGTGGCAAAGATTTGATGCCAAAAATAGGTATTTATTTGTCTGGTATTAATGATTCTTCTAAAATTTCTAAAGTCAATGGTTCTGTGGTAGAATTGTTGAATGATTATGAAGTTAATCCTAATAAACCCATTTCAGATATTACAGCTCACATTCATGTTAAGAGTGATGTAGTTCCAAAATTCAGAAAACACAGATCAGTTCCAATTCACTATAAACCTTTAGTTGAAGATGCTTTAAATAAACTGATTGTAGATGATATAGTTGAGCCTGTTAACCATAGTGAGTGGGCTGCCCCCATTGTTACTGTGTTGAAATCGGATAAGGAGTCTGTACGTATCTGTGGAGATTTTAAAGAATTGAATAAATGTATATCATGTGACCAATATCCATTACCTAAAACAGATGAGTTGTTAGCATCTATTGGTAAGGGAAAGATTTTTTCTACTATTGATTTAAAAAATGCATATTTACAGATTTCTGTGAGTGAAGAAAGCCAAAAGTATTTAGTAGTAAATACACATAAAGGTTTGTTTAAGTACAAAAGATTACCTTTTGGTCTTTCTTCTTCACCAGCTATATTTCAGAGATTTATGGCTAACCTGTTGAAAGATGTAGAGGGAGTTGATGCTTATTTGGATGACATTATTGTAAGTGGTGAATCTGAAGAGCAGCATGATCTTAGGTTTATTGAAGTGTTAAAAATTTTGCAAGAGCATAATGTTCAGATTAACAAGAAAAAATGTGCTGTTAAGGTTTCTTCTTTAGAATATCTTGGATTTTGTATCTCAGGTGAAGGAATCAAACCTTCCCCTAAGAAGGTCAAAGCTATTCTAGATTCTCCACCCCCTACTTCTGTTGCAGAGTTGCAATCTTTTATTGGAATGTTGACATATTATTGTAAATTCATTAAGAATTTTTCTTCCAAGCTGGCCCCCTTGTATGAATTGCTAAAAAAGAATAAAGTTTTTAAATGGTCTGAACTTGAAAACAAAGCTTTTGAAATTGTAAAATCGGATTTATCAAAAGGTCCCCTTTTGGCTAATTATGATGGTAATAGTCCACTAGTTGTTGAAGTGGATGCGTCTCCTATTGGTGTAGGATGTGTATTGTTGCAAAAAATTGATGGAAGAGAATTACCAGTTTATTTTGCTAGTAAAAAACTGACATCAGCTGAACAGAACTATGCTCAAATTGACCGAGAAGGGCTTGCCTTAGTTTTTGGGTTGAATCGCTTTAGATATTTTTTACTTGGAAGACAATTTGAAGCAAGGACCGACCATAAACCACTTTTAGGTTTATTTGGCAAAGGGCGTCATATTCCTACTAATGCCAATGCTCGTATTCAGCGTTGGGCACTGTTTCTCTCTCAATATGATTTTGAGCTTACTTACAAAGTGGGTAAAGAAAATGTTGTGGCTGATGCCCTTAGCAGGTTGCCTAGTGATGATGATCATAAATCCATGACTCCAAATGAATACATTAAGTTAGTTGAAGCTTTAGATTTTGAAGATATTTCTTTTTCAAAAATCAGAAAGTGTACTCAGAAAGATGAGGTTTTGGGTCAACTCATGCATAATATAAGATTTGGTTGGTCTACAAATGATTTGAGATTACATGAATATGGTTCTGTTAAATCTGATCTTAGTTTATATGACAATGTAATTTTGTACAGAAACAGAATTGTAATACCTACCAGCTTAAGATGTAAAATACTTGAGCACTTACATAGTGGTCATAATGGGATAAATGTGATGAAAGCAGAAGCTAGGAATTGGGTTTGGTGGCCTAAAATTGACAAAGATATTTCTGAAATTACAAAGAATTGTCCAGTTTGTTTTAAAAATTTTCAACCAAACCAAGCTCCTGTGTTGTCATGGTCTACCCCTGATAAGGCATGGTCAAGACTTCACATTGACTATGCTGGACCCATAAATAACAAATATTTTCTTGTAATTGTAGATGCATATTCTAAGTTTCTAGATGTTCAAGTTACTAGTTCAATGACTTCAAGTGTTACCATTGAATTGCTTAGAAAAACATTTTCTAATTTTGGTATTCCAGACATTGTCGTCTCGGATAATGCTCCATATTTTGTGTCCGAGGAGATTAAAGCTTTTTATAAGAAAAATGGTATTCAGCATTTAACTCCTGCCCCATACAATCCATCATCTAATGGGTTGGCGGAAAGAGCAGTTCGAACTTTAAAAGAGGGCTTAAGTAAATTCAACAGTGGATCATTGAATACTAGAATCTGTAGATTTTTGTACAATTATAGAAAGAGTATGCATAGTGGTATAGGTAAATCACCAGCAGAGTTACTATTTGGAAGATGTTTTAAAACAACTTTAGTATCTGTAAAATGTTCCTCTAACAAAGACAGAGACCTGGAAAAATTGTCAAAGAAAGTTTTCTCTGAAGGAACAAATATGTACAATGTTGGTGATGCAGTTTTTGCTAAAAATTTTGGGAAGGGAGAGTCTTGGATTGAAGGTAAAATTATTGAAGTGCTTGGTGTAAGAAATTATTTGGTGCAAGTTCATGATTTTGGTAATATATCATGGAAGAGGCATCATGATCAGCTTATGCCTAGATTTACTGGTACTTGTATTAAGACACCTAGAGAGTCTCCAATGCCTTTAGGTTCTTCGAATGTAAGTAATTATTCCTATGCCTCTAGTTCCACTAATGATGTTGAAGTATCTTCACAAAAGTGTGATGTTTCAGTTCAACCTGATAGTAATTGTATTGGGTCTGAAGACACGTCTCAGAAACTGAAAGGTGTGGTGTGAATGATAAACAGATTGTATCACCATCTCCAGTATTACGGAGATCAAAGAGAATTATCAAGCCACCAGAAAAATTAAATTTGTAATGTCTTTTGTTGCCATGATATATTGATATTTCTGTATAATGATTGTTGTATGTTGATATTTTTCTGATCCATTTTTGATAAGTTTTGTATGTCTTTTCTTGGAGGGAGGAATGTTATGTATAACTTTTGAGCTGATTAATTCGTGCGCTTTGCATTGCCCTATTGTTTTGTTGTTTTCACGGAGTAGAACACGCCATGTCGGACATCTAAGTTTGAGTAATAAAACCTCCACTTTTTCTCATGATTTTTATTGAATTATCATCACCCATCTAATCATAGTATGGAACAATTTGTGTATAACAATCTTAATGAGGCCCCATCCCCTGATCTTCTGTCATTATCTTCTTTATCTCCCATTTGTCTGGAAGACCTCTGAAATGAAAATTTTTCTTCCCTTCTTCATTTCTTTCCTCATTTAACCTTCTTGCCTCTTGCAACAAGTTTTTGATCTTTCCCATCTCTCCATGTAATCTGTGTCGTCTAATGAACACTTCTTTGAGTTCTTGAAGGTCTTTTAGACTTTTATCCTCATCAGTATTTCTCTATATGTTTCCCCTCTCTCAAAGGTTACTTTTGTTGGTCTCTGCTTTCCCTCCCTCGAAAATTTGCCTAGTTTGTGAATGTTTACAATATCCTCAAGACCACAAAATACCCCAAGCTTTCTTATCAGGTCTACAACCCTAGCTTTATTTTTTTTCAAGTCTCCCCTGCCATGTTGGCTCCTGGGATTCACTTATGCCTGAGATTACCACTGTCTTCTCTTTATCAAGTGCCTGTGTAATCAGTGGATTTGCCCTTTAAATTATAATGTCTTTCATTTTTTCGATAACTGTTACTTTATAGTCAACTGTTTGTATGTTTTCCAGTGCCACCACCTTCACAGCCTCTTTTAATGCCACATTCCCCTTTAGTGCATCAGCACAGGAAGTTTTCATGGTATCATGTTCCGTATTTAGCTCCTGAAACTCTTTTCTAAACTGTTCGATGTTTTTCTTAATCTGAACATTCCAAGCTGCAATTTCGTCTCTCTAAGAAGAGAGCATTGAACTAACATTTAATTCAATTAGATTGTCATTCAGCTGTTTGTTGTTATCTTCTTGTTTAGAAATTCTGGTTTCTAGTTCACTCTTTTCCCCCTCCAGCTTCTTTATTCGTTTTTCTAGTTCCTTTCTCTCCTGTCCTTGTGCTTTATTTGCTTCCTCCAAATATCTTATTTCCTCCTTGAGTGTTTTTTTCTCTTTCATTTCTCTATCCATACTCCGAATTTTATCATCAAGGCTTATAACCATTGCCTCTAAAACCTTGATTTTCTGTTTTAATCTCCTAATAGCTACTCATCCTCCTGCTGCTACATCCCATGGAGATCCTCTATCATCCCTCCCCAACCCATGGGTGGGGGGGTTTGGGACAGAGATGGCCTCATTTTCATGTTTTCCCATTCACAGAATATAGAAAGAAGACGAAGAAAAGAGAGAGAAAAGAGAGAAAAAAAAGAGAGAAAAGTTTTCATTTAAGCTTTACACAGAAATTCTATATCTTCATATAAGTACTATTTAGTTACTCAATTTATTTTTTTTCTAGTAACACCCATCCTAAATAGAAATTTGAGTTTGGTAATTTGAGGGAAAAAAATGCAAAAATAAAAGTCTACTTGTGGGAAAATTTGAATTTGTATCTGAGGAGACACTCACCTGTTTCTGCTATATATTCTTCTTAACTGATAAACTCACTTGCCTACCAAAGTATGTTATCACAGGATCAGACTTTACATTTAACTCAATATATACAAAGTAAAAAAAAATAATAAAAAAGAAAGTTAAAAGAAAAAAAAAATGAAAATGAAGAAAATGAGACAGCTGTGCTACTTGACAACTTAACTCAGTACTGTTGGCAATTGTATTTTTGGTATTTATTTAATTATTCAATTATTTCGTGATTCAAATTAACTATCAAGTTAATATAAATGGGAAGGATACTGATTTTAGCAATATATTTTACTCTTCACTATGCTAACATTCGTGGTGGAATGAACTCTAATCTTTCGTCTGTGGAACAGCACTTGGGCACTTTCCTCCCTACCCTCCTCCTCCTATCTGAAACCCAGCTGTCTATACATGCTTCTACTGATCCATTCCAAATCTCTCACTATAATCTGTATACTCGTTTTCGTTCCAAAGGTGGGGTCTGTGCATACTGCAACATTAACACTCCTACTGTGAGGCTCATGGACCTTGAATCTCCTGACTTTGATGTTCTCTGGCTAGAAGTCTATCTCTCCACTACCTCCATATTCCTTTGCTTCTGCTACTGTTCTCCAAACTCCACCGACTTTGTGTATTTCTTTGAATATCTATCCTCGTGCCATGAGTCCTTGCTATCTTCTCGCCCACATGCCGAAGTTCTCTACATTGGAGACTTCAATGTACACCACAGTAAGTGGGTTCATTCTTCTCACACTAATGTGGGAGGAAGCAAGGCCCTTGCTTTCTCTATTACTCACGATCTAGAGCAAATTATCAAACATCCTACTCGTGTTCCTGATCATCACAAACATGCTGCAAACACTCTTGACCTATGTTCTACTTCTAACCCTTCAAACTACTCTTATTTTGTGCTTTCCCCTCTTGGTAAATCTGACCACTCTATGATCTCAGTCTCTTCCATTTTCGCTCCCCCACCACCAATCCCTCCTACTCAGCGCCGCCTTTGGCACTTCGAGCGTACCCAACATGAAAATTTGCATAATTTTCTCTTTGACTTCCCATGGGATGACTACTGCTTTTGGTCCCGCAACCCTGATCAGGTAGCTCTAAAAGTTGCCAAGATCGTGACCACAGGAATGGAGTCATACATCACCTCTTCTACAAAAACTTTCTCTTCCCCTAAACCTTGGTTTGACCGTGCCTGCTCCATGGCTATCCAGACTAGGAATCAGGCTCACCGATCTTACCCTCTCCTTCCGATTTAAATCGCTCTGCTTTATTATAGCTAGGAATGGCTGTACTGCTCAGATTCGAAGATCTAAGGCTTCCTTTATAAATAGGAAAGTTTATGACCTTAACTCCTCTCCCACTGTCAAATGCTTCTGGTCCTTAGCCAAAAACCTCTCCAAAAACTTCTGTAACTCAAGCTTTCCCCCTCTTATTCATTCTAATGGTTCTATAGCTTGCTCTCCCACTGACAAAGCCACTCTCTTTGGCTCTCATTTTTCTGCCAACTCTTCTATCAACGATTCCAGCGCACCTGTTCCTCAGTCTTTTCCCCTCTCTAACCCTATGCCCTCCCTGATCCTTTCTTCACGCAAAGTTCATAAGGTTCTTCGCTCGCTAAAGACGAACAAGGCATCTGGTGCCGATGGTATCCCTGCAAGGTTCCTTAAGGAGTTTGCAGATGAACTGGCTCCCGTGCTTTGCCGTCTTTTTCGCCTCATTCTGTCAACCAATATCTATCCTTTATCTTGGAAGCATGCTGTAGTTCAACCTGTTCCTAAGAAGGGTGACCACTTGATTCCTTCAATCTACCGACCTATTGCCCTAACCTCCTCTATTGCTAATGTTTTCGAAACTTTGCTCAATGCTCACTTCTTGAAATGCCTTGAATCTAACTCACTTATCTCCGATCACCAGTACGGCTTCCGCAAGGCAAGATCCACTGGTGATCTCCTGTCCTATCTTACTCATATATGGTCATCTTCTCTGAGGAACTATGGGGAATCCTTTGTCGTCGCCCTTGATATCTCTAAGGCTTTTGACAGAGCCTGGCACAAGACTCTGTTGGCCAAACTCCTTGCCTATGGCTTTACCCCCTTCTTTCTGTTCTCTGATTTCCAGTTTTCTTACTGACCGTTCTATATCTGTAGTTGTTGATGGCGTGACATCTAGCCCTTTATCTGTTACCAGTGGTGTTCCACAGGGCTCTGTTCTTTCACCTACTCTCTTCCTTCTCTTCATCAATGATCTTCTACAATCCCCATCTTCCTCTCTTCTTCATGCCTTTGCTGATGATTCTACCCTTCACTTTTCCTCTGCCTTTTCTTCACAACCTTCATCTGTTACTCTTAATTAATCCCGTATCACTCTTTCTTCTACTTGTCGCATGACTTCCGTCATGCTGAAGCCAGTCTGTCATGCTGAAGCCAGTCCGTCATGCTGAAGCCAGAATCTGAAACTTGTAGCAAATCTTGAGGGGTAACGGTTGGTCGAGGGCACAGATATTTTATTACATGCCCTCACTTTTATCGAGTTTTGGGTGCAGACCATGTTTTCCCTCGGGACCACCAAGATTTATGGCTAGGCACCTGGAACTAACCGCTGGCGCCATGCACCCACAAGAGGCCTAAAGGATAAGGGACCCTCGGTCCCTTATAACACCACAAGTCGTGAAGAGAAACGTGAGAGGCTAGAAGTCAAGGGTGAAATAGAATACTCTCCCAATTGTTTTCTGCGGTACGGCCAATGTTTGTAGAAAGTGTCAAGGAGATATATGACCCGGACCCATGAGACTTAGCATCTGGCATCGAATACCTGAAGAGGGTGAGAAAGGCCAAGAAGTTAGCCATTTCCTAAACCACAAGAAACACAAACATTTGACCCATACGTATGTACATGCCCTGGAGAGATACCCAATAGCCACGCTCTGACCTGGAACTTTTCCGTTCTATAGGTTTGTTGAAATAGCCCCTCCCCGAAATAGGAGGGACTCCACTTCGAACCTGGCGTTGATTTGCAGGACTGGATGTCACTTGAGTTCATTGGCAGGATTGGATGTCAAGCCACGCCCTGCCCCTGGGGTATTTCAAGAACCACCCAGGGCAGACACAGTTAGTCAGAGAGCGACAGTTAGTTAGAACTTTGCCCGGGGCACGAATAGATCATAGATTGTGATAGTCATAGGGTGGGGGGCATTGAGGCGTCGAAGATGTGTTGTACTCTAGAATTAATTAAGATAAAGGAACCACTGCTTGTCCATTCTTACCTTGCACCCTTCTGGTACTAATATTAACATAGTGAGAAGTAACTTTACGACAACTGGTGACACGTGGTGAAATAGTAATTAACTTTATGACAACTTGCTGGGCAGCGGTAGAATTCATCCTACAACTTGGTGACAACGGTGTGACAACCCAGTCATCTTACAAAGTGGTGAATTTAGATAGGAATAGTCCAAAATTCATACGACAACTTGGCGGCAGCGCAGTACTGATCATCACGCCTGGAAAACATACGAAGAGACTCTCATATCAGAAGAAACCAGTGCGAAGAAAAGAAAATAATAATGGCAAAAGCAGAAATCCAACATCTCCCAATTCAAGAAATGAGTGACGAGGCAAAACACTGGAGAATTCTCGAACTGGAGGAGCACGTGCGGCGCCTACAAACTCCTGCCGACGTCGCTCTGTCGGGAAGGAACTTGGTCAACGCCGACAGAGAAACCGACGCCTCAAACATCGACGAACAGCCTGCCGCTCCGAGCCCCGTGGTGACACAGGGAACGCAGCAGGACAAGCCCCCACCCCGTGCCCTGGTTGTAAAGGAGCCTCGAGTCAAAAATTCACCTTTATACCTCGACGGCGCAAATGTAAAAGACCTCGAATGTCCGTCCATAATTCCCGCGACCGACTTCCTGAAATACTTGGGTCTGCGGATGAGAAGTGACGAGTGGTCAAACAGAGAATATTATGAAACTTTTAAGGAACTATTCCTAAGATATTTCTTAGTAAGCCGAAGTGTGACCGGAGCATTGAGTGAAAATGCCCATTACAAGAAATATAAGTTGCCGGATCCGACCAAGAAGACAGCGATTCGTCGATTTTACTCGAGAGAAGAAGGAGAACCCCCTCCTTCCTTGCCTTCTGCCATGAATTTCTTCAGGACCACCTCCTTAAAATCGCTAAGTACTTGTGATCTGTATCCAGTGAGTAATGGGACAACTAGTAAAAGAAATTGAGGTCAGTGGACGCCGCCATTTTATCTTGTAGTTATGCTTTGACTCAGCCAACCCGCCTATAAGGGGTGTGGCGCCTAATAAGTTGATAAAAGTAGAATTTCTGTACCCATTACTAACATGGATAATTTGTACTAATAGCTATAAGCAGTAATAAACTCCATTTTTTGTTATAATTTGAGTAATATAAAGAAATTGCATTGGAAGTGTGTTCCATTTATTTGTATTAACGCCTAGATTGAATTTTAAGAACGCGAATGTATCGATTTTTAATTGACAAATTTAATGCACGTGAAATCACTATTACAGTATATTAATTTCTTAAGCGTAAGAATTATTGTGAGTAATATACTTGAGTCTGTTTTTAAGGTTTCACTTAGAACACGTGTGATTTCCGAGAAAGGAATGCGGAAGTGACCAATCGATCTCCCAACCTCGTTATTATAAATATGTAGTAATTGTACTGGTCTTTGATATATAAAGTTCGTGTAAAATCATTTTTATATAAATTTCTTAAAGCGTAAGAAATCGAGTGTTAAGATTGCGCCTGTTTCCAAGGTTCTTTCTTTTTTTGTTTGTGTTTTCTCTGCGGGAGTAATGTTTTAGCGAAAGAAAGACATAAATGACAGATTGTTCTTTTAATGTTGTTTTGATGGGAAATTAATATTACGATACGTGTGTGGCATGTTTTTTTGAAGAATAAGAAACTTTGTGATATTATTGAGAGATGAGTTTTATTATTTCGCGCTATGCAGGTGAAAGTAAGAGTAAATTAGAGGAATTTGTGCTGTCCTAGAATAGGGGAGGTTTTTCAGTGTCACCCAAACGTAGCTTCAAGGGAGTAGAATGTTTGGTTGTTTGTTAGAATGGGACCTAGGACTGGTGAGGCAGTCATGTGACTGCACGGCCCAACCGAGATTTCACCTTTACTCTCCTTCAGAGAGACCGGGAAAGGGAAACCAACGTTGTAAATAAAAGGGAATTTTACAGAAAGGAGATGATTTTTTGAAAGTGATGCAGCGAGTGAGGCAGAGAATGAGTATGAATGACTGGGGGTATAATGGGGGGTTGCTCTAGGGGGTGAAATTGCGGAAAGCACCGTTAGGAAGCATGATTGGGAAGTCTCTGTGAGGGTCGTTCCCCTGCTCCGCCAGGTTCTTCTGCATGCCATATCAGAGTATTGTTATGGGAGGTGATGCGCTGTTGCAATATCTAGTGAGGGATATTTTTGAGAAAATGATTCTCCACCTGCCCAGATATGGTTGAGATGCCAAGTTTGTTTTATTTTTGTTTTGTCCCCTACTCCGCCATTGAGATTATTATTCGATTTCCGAGAGATTTCAAGATAGATATTACGTGATAAAGGACGTGAATCTATGAATGATACTTTATTTTCTTTGCTAGCTGCAGTATATACATTATTTGTCTGAAGAGATGTTAGATTGATAAAATAAAACTTTGCGAGTTTTAGCCATGATAATGTTTATCAAAATTATTTCAGCTTGGTCATAAAGAAAGAGTGAGAGCTGACACGAAATGACAACAAGAATGTTACACAGCCGTTTCCCGTATTTGAGAGAGCAGAAGTTGATCCAGAAGCCAATAGAACAGGGGGGAAAACAGCGCCCACATGCGCACCCCCGTAAAAGCAAACAGACAGAACAGCTATAAGTCGAACTTCTCCCTGTTCTGGAGGAAATTCTGTTGTTTAGTAATGTACATAAGTCAAATTCGAGATAGTAAAAGAATATATATATTTTATGTGTGAATTGTTCATGTACAACTCCGTACGAGGTTATGAAACTTAAGCAAAATGCATTCTTTACTGTTGCTAATGAAATATACTTTTTGTTTTTATTGTTGCATACACAGAGATAGACTTTTTATATTCTTTGATACCCGTTTTTGTTATATAGTTTTTTGTATTGAAGAAATCTTTAAAATCTTAATTAAAGAGTTTTGAAAAGATTATCTAGAGATAATTATTGTTAATCTCTATTATTGTTGTGAATTTATAATTACATTTGAGCTAATTAAGATAATTGAGATTCTCAGAGATTATATGTTGAGTTTTAAATTTAAAATTAATGATACTTAAGTCATCATAAGACGTCTGTTAAGAAAAAGATATTTGTACTTTTGTTGATAGTAGTAAAGATATTGTCACATATGATTGTAATATTTTGCTTTAATTTCATCAGAGTGTGTGTGCTTCGACTCAACCCTCTGATTTATAGCAAGAAAAGGATTGTCATTGTAGACAAGGATGTGTATGCTGTTACAGTAAAGTCCTTAGCAATATTAAACAGAAAGGAATGGATTTATGCTTCGACATTTCTGCAGTTGTACACTAAGTTCTTTTTGCTTTTGTTTTCTGTTAATGAGGAATGAGAATAGCCCGCTGACAATAAACGTAAAACTCTATCGATAGTCATTCCTAACGTTTGTTCACTTTCATTTGTTTATTTATTATTTTATTATTAGAAATACTCTGCGACGATTTTTTTTATTTTCAGTACAGTTAAAGGAAGGAGGCCCGTCTCAGCTGACACATGGGTGGAAATCGCAACGTATTTCAAGGTCGCCCAGTCTCTCTCTCTCTCTCTCTCTCTCTCTCTCTCTCTCTCTCTCTCTCTCTCTCTCTCTCTCTCTCTCTCTCTCTCTCTCTCTCCTACCTTTCACTCGACTCTGAGACTGACAGAGGCTCCTTCCGATGCTAAAAGAATGTTGCCGTCATTGATTCTTCTTTTTGAGTTTTTTTTTTCCAGCGAAGCTAGGCGATAATTGTGCCTACATTTTATTGCAGTCGATAGATTGTTGCATGCTGTTATTGCATAAATACTGATAAGACATCGGTAGTACCGCCATTTGCATAAATATTTTTGCCACATGTCGCAACTGTTTAGAGAATAGATAGAACTCCCATTGACAAATTGTGGAGCCAGCGAGTTGCCACTTATGCTCTATATATATACATAGATTATGACAGCAGGAATTTAAATAGTAAAAGAGACTGTGTTAGAATGAGCATTACTATGAAATATAAGTACAGAACTCTGTTCTTACTTCTGAATGCCAGTCTCCATTGTATATATATTGATATTCTTGATTTAGTATTTTTATTTTATTTTTTATTATTCTTATTTTTTGATCATGATTATTAGTAATGTTATTATGTTGACTGTTATTGTTGCTATCTCTCAATGGCCTGTTGCTAATTACTATTTTTGAAATACAATCAGCAGTAACCTGATGATTTGTATTTTTCATCTGAATTTATGCTTGATATTACTGTAGCCACGGCTAATAAGAATGTCTCTTTAGTGGCTTTTCTCAGTATTTAATGATTGTCTTTATGACTATAGTAAAGTAATACTATGTATCAGTTACCCAGCTAAGTCCCGAATGTTTGGGAATCCTAATCTAATGATGTAGGCAAATGTGCACATAAGGAATATGTTTCCAGGCAACCCCGACCTGCAAGTTCTAAAAGTCTTTAGTTTTGTCCTCTCAAACAAGTCCCTGTTGCCCATTGAATAGAGATTGCAATCACTTGCAGTTGCAGGGGAGGCAAAGTATAGCCTCCGAGTACCAACATATGGCCATTGTTGGTACCCTGAAGTCATAGGGAACCTTTCTTACAACTGTAGTAGTGACATAGGTTCAAATTTTCATCCCGAGGTTTGCTTCGAAGGTACGTGTGGATTGCAGTACTGAAGAGAAATCGCTGTGACATTGCAGGTCTCCTGCAGGGTGGTCTTAGTCAAGATCGGCCGAGGGTAGGACGAAAAGGCCAGGCTGGAAGGATTAGAAAGGTGCATCGATCGCTTCCTCTTTGTCTTGCCTATCTTGGAAAGAAGATAATTTATGGTAGTGTACGAACCTGGGCCTGCAGCAAAGACGGCGGGGGAGTGAAAAAAACGAAGAGAGAGAAACTGTGGAATCACGCCTAGCAAGAATTTCATGAGCAAGGGAAAGAGAAAACAAAAGTCTTTAATATCCTAAAAACACTCTAAAAAGCCATGTAAACGAATTGATGAAATCCCAGAGAGAAAGAAGGGTATTTAAAAATCCCTTATTAGTTGTTGGAAAGAACAACCCACGCTTTAGAACTGAAAGAAAAAAAATGGGAAAGAAAAGGTCCCCTTTTATTATTTGTTTTACCTAGTTTTAAGATAATTTTAAGTGACAACTCAGAGACTCCTTTAAAGATAGTTTTTGAATAAGTGCCTTTGATGAATTGTATGATTTGCACCGATAGTAATAAGTTGTCTTCTGCTTAAATAATATTAGTGTTTTGTTTTAGCATTATCATTATTTGAATTATGATTTAATCTTTGTGTTCATTAAGTTCTCATATCAGTTTGTCTCTGAATAGGAATTGCACATTGGAATGATGAATATTTTCTGACTTTTCACATCGTAACCAATATTTTGTTTCAGGAGTAGTTTTTTAAGGCCTAATTTTAAGACAAATCAATGCCCCATAGTAACGATAGGAAGTTACCATTTATGTTATTGTCTATCGCATTTTAAATGTTCGTACATACTAATGTTCTACATGATTTATCTTTTTACTGTAGCTAACCAACTTTTGTAAATCTTTTGAAAAAGGAGAGAAGTAGACACAGTAATGCCATGATCTAAACTAACTTGTGATCTTAATTAGTGTTTGATAATGATTAGTTACACACTGAAATCCTAATGATTAAGGTTAAATTTATTTGTTAAATATAGGAATTCTTAGAAAATAGCTTAAATAATTCGGCCCCATTTCTATTGTAAACTAATGTTAGCTAGGATATGTCCAAGAGCTCTCGAAAAATTAGCCCATGCTTCGACTGAAATAAGAGATATTTCAGTTTTGGTTGGGAGGGATGTCGCATGACTTCCGTCATGCTGAAGCCAGTCCGTCATGCTGAAGTCAGAATCTGAAACTTGTAACAAATCTTGAGGGGTAACGGTTGGTCGAGGGCACAGATATTTTATTACATGCCCTCACTTTTATTGAGTTTTGGGTGCAGACCATGTTTTCCCTCGGGACCACCAAGATTTATGGCTAGGCACCTGGAACTAACCGCTGGCGCCATGCACCCACAAGAGGCCTAAAGGATAAGGGACCCTCGGTCCCTTATAACACCACAAGTCGTGAAGAGAAACGTGAGAGGCTAGAAGTCAAGGGTGAAATAGAATACTCTCCCAATTGTTTTCTGCGGTATGACCAATGTTTGTAGAAAGTGTCAAGGAGATATATGACCCGGACCCATGAGACTTAGCATCTGGCATCGAGTACCTGAAGAGGGTGAGAAAGGCCAAGAAGTTAGCCATTTCCTAAACCACAAGAAACACAAACATTTGACCCGTACGTATGTACATGCCCTGGAGAGATACCCAATAGCCACGCTCTGACCTGGAACTTTTCCGTTCTATAGGTTTGTTGAAATAGCCCCTCCCCGAAATAGGAGGGACTCCACTTCGAACCTGGCGTTGATTTGCAGGACTGGATGTCACTTGAGTTCATTGGCAGGATTGGATGTCAAGCCACGCCCTGCCCCTGGGGTATTTCAAGAACCACCCAGGGCAGACACAGTTAGTCAGAGAGCGACAGTTAGTTAGAACTTTGCCCGGGGCACGAATAGATCATAGATTGTGATAGTCATAGGGTGGGGGGCAATGAGGCGTCGAAGATGTGTTGTACTCTAGAATAAATTAAGATAAAGGAACCACTGCTTGTCCATTCTTACCTTGCACCCTTCTGGTACTAATATTAACGTAGTGAGAAGTAACTTTACGACAACTGGTGACACGTGGTGAAATAGTAATTAACTTTACGACAACTTGTTGGGCAGCGGTAGAATTCATCCTACAACTTGGTGACAACGGTGTGACAACCCAGTCATCTTACAAAGTGGTGAATTTAGATAGGAATAGTCCAAAATTCATACGACATACTGTTAACTCCGATTTGCAGAGAGTATCTGAGTGGGGCACTCAAAATTTAGTTAAATTCAATGCCTCCAAGACACAGTTTCTGGCTATCTCTTTATCTTTTTCTCCTCCTGATAACCCTTTTGTCTTCAAAACTAATGAAATTTACCCTATTAACTCTGTCAACATATTAGGAATCCATATAACCTCTAACTTGTCTTGGAGGAATCACATAATCCAAATTTCTAAATCTCCATCCAAAAAATTGGGGGTTTTGTTTCATTTTCGTTACTACTTTTCCTCTTTGCAGTTACTTAAAATTTACAAAGGTCTTATCCGCCCCTGCTTAGAATACTACTCACACATCTGGGGTGCTTCTTCCTTTACTTATCTTCTTGATAGGGTTGAATCTAAGGCAGTCAGACTCATTAATGATCCTGCTCTTATTTCTAACCTAGATTCTCTCCCTCTTCGCCGTAAGGTATCTTCCCTTTCGCTTTTTTATCGCTACTACTTCCATCGATGCTCTGATGAGTTGGCGAGTTGCATCCCTCCTCCACTGCCGAGGCCACGTAACACTCGCCAAGCAGTCTCATCTCACAGGTACTGTGTGGAGATTTGTAGCTCGCGGATTGGTCGGTGAAGCGACTGCTTCTTCCCATCTACCTCCAGACTCTGGAACTCTCTTCCTCCTTCTGTCTTTCCTAATTCTTATGACCTTTCATCCTTCAAAAAGCAGATCTATCGTCATCTCAGAGCCTAGTCCTCAATATCTCTGGGTCCTCTTTACTTTGACTGTTTTTTTCTGTCTGTCGTTTTCCTTTGTGTGACATTACCTCATCTCTGCCTTGCCCTTAACCTTTTTCTTTTCCTTCATCTTGGTATTTTCTCGTGCCCGGGCCTTTATTGATTAGGGCAGTTTCTGCCGGTCCCGGTGTCACACCCTTAAAAAAAAAAAAAAAAGGCTGTAAGAGCTCTCCCCAATTTACACAAAAAATTAGGTAATGTGATGTGAAGGCTTTACCTCTGGCAACTTCTAAACTTCCTTCAAGGCAGGACAGGATAGCTTCTTTTCTTTCCCCTCTCGAAAATGTTCTAAATTTTTTCCTTTAATATTTTGGACTTTCTCGTTAACTACAAATATAATTTTTTTTTTTTACTCACAATACTCTGCAGGATTTCTTATTAAGGGAAATTTTGTTTATGTTTTATACTTAAGTCTTGGTCATTCAAGAAACACAAGGAAAAATTTAAGAGATTCTGAATGTGTGTTCTATAAAGAAACAGTAAAAGAAAAAATGAAAAACGTTATGATGGAAAGACCAAATCCACTGATTAAACAAGCACTTGATAAAGAGAAGACAGTGGTAATATCAGGCACAAGTGAATCCCAGGAGCCAACATGGCAGGGGAGTGCGTGTGCGTGTGTGTGTGTGTGTGTGATTACCTAATTGTGATTACCTAATTGTGTTAACGGTAAAGAGCCCAAAGCTCGTATCTTCCTGTCCCCTGATCGGCTCCATTTTCTACTTAGTGATATTTATCATACTGTCCTTAAAACTATGGATTGAGATAGCATTAAGTGCCTCCTCGCTTAGCCAATTCCAATTATCAACTACTCTTACACTGAAAAAGTATTTCCTTACATCCTGCAAAGATGTTTTCTTACGAAGCTTCAAACTATGACCTCTAGTTCTAGAGCCAGCCATATAAAAATATCGATCCCTATCCACTCTATCACAACCATTTAGGAATTTAAAGACTGTCACCATATCCCCCCTCAATCTTCTAGCTTCGAGTGATGGTAAGTCTTATTCCCTCAGCCTCTCATCATAACTGAGATTGCGTATTTCTGGCACCAGTTTCGTGGCATTTCTTTGAACTTTTTCAAGCTTATCTATGTGCTTTTTCAAGTGCGGATTCCTAAAGGGGGCTGAATATTCAAGTTTTGGCCTCACATAGGTTACATAAATATATCTGAACATTTCCTTGTCCATGTGCCTGAAGGCTACCCTTACATTTGATAAGAAGTCATATGCTGCCCTTACTCTGTCATTTATGTGTATTTCTGGAGACAAATCTGCCAGTATGTTTACTCCTAGATCTCTCTCATTTTCCGTCTCTTGAAGTTGTACTCCAGCCACCGAGAAATCAAGTTTGGGCCTTTTTGCACCTGTACCCATTCTCATTACCTTACATTTTGAAGTAGCGAATTTCATTAGCCACTTTTCTGACCACTCATGCAGACTATTTAGATCTTCATGAAGTTCTATACCATTGTTCTCGTTTCCTAATTTCTTCACAATCTTTGCATCATCTGCAAACATATTCATAAATGAATTTACAGACTCTGGTAGGTCAATTACATATACAAGGAACAAAAGTGGCCCTAAAGCTGAACCCTCTGTGTGATTACCTAATTGTGATTACCTAATTGTGTTTACGGGAAAGAGCCCAAAGCTCGTATCTTCCCGTCTCCTGATCGGTTCCATTTTATACTTAGTGATACTTATCATACCTGTCCTTAAAACTATGGATTGAGATAGCATTAACTACCTCCTCGCTTAGCGAATTCCAATTATCAACTACTCTTACACTGAAAAAGTGTTTCCTTACATCCTGCGAAGAAGTTTTCTTACGAAGCTTCAAACTATGACCTCTAGTTCTAGAGCCAGCGATATCAAAATATCGATCCCTATCCACTCTATCATAACCATGAAGGAATTTAAAGACTGTCACCATATCCCCCCTCACTCTTCTAGCTTCGAGTGATGGTAAGTCTAATTCCCTCAGCCTCTCATCATAACTGAGATTGCGTATTTCTGGCACCAGTTTCGTGGCATGTCTTTGAACTTTTTCAAGCTTAGCTATGTGCTTTTTCAAGTGCGGATTCCAAAAGGGGGCTGCATATTCGAGTTTTGGCCTCACATAGGTTACATAAATATTTCTGAACATTTCCTTGTCCATGTGCCTGAAGGCTACCCTTACATTTGATAAGAATGCATATGCTGCCCTTACTATGCCATTTATATGTATTTCTGGAGACAAATCTGCCAGTATGTTTACTCCTAGATCTCTCTCATTTTCTGTCTCTTGAAGTTGTACTCCAGCCACCGAGTAGTCAAGCTTGGGCCTTCTTGCACTTGTACCCATTCTCATTACCTTACATTTTGAAGTATTGAATTTCATTAACCACTTTTCTGACCACTCATGCAGATTATTTAGATCCTCCTGAAATTCTCTACCATTGTTCTCGTTTTTTTACTTTCTTCACAATCTTTGCATCATCTGCAAACATATTCATGAATGAATTTACAGACTCTGGTAGGTCATTTACATATACAAGGAACAAAAGTGGCCCTAAAACTGAACCCTGTGGAACTCCACTACTAACTCTTCTCCATTCAGTCACTGAGTGTCTTACTCTAACCCTCTGTTCCCTTCCTTCTAAGTAAGATTTTATCCATTCCAAAACATTTCCACCTATTCTAGCCATTGATTGCAGCTTCCTAATAAGTCTCCCATGTGGAACAGTGTCAAACGCTTTCTGGAAGTCTAGGAATATGCAATCTGCCCAACCCTCTCTTTCCTGTAAGATTTGGCTTACCTCATCATAAAATTATAATAAGTTTGTTACTGTTGATCTACCTTCTCTGAAGCCATGTTGCCTCACTGACAAAAAGTTGAAGGATTCCAAGTGAAGAGAGATATGTTTCCTTAGTAGTTTCTCCATAACTTTGCAAACTATGCTGGTCAAGGAAACTGGTCTATAGTTCAGAGCCGTATCCCTCCTTCCCTTTTTGAAGATAGGTATCACATTTGCTTGTTTCCAGCATCTTGGAATCTCCCCCGACTCCATTGACTCCTTAAATATTATACTTAGTGCCACTGATATTGTGTTTGCGCATTTTTTAAGCACATGAGGGGATATGTCATCAGGACATGTAGCTTTATGGACATCTAAATCCATCAGCGCTTTGCATACCTCTGTGGCTGTAAGGTTGATGTTCTCTAATACCGGCCCTTGAGCTTCTATCACTGCAATCTGAGGGGGTGGGGTATTTTCTACTGTAAATACTGACTGAAACTCCTTGTTCAATTCTTTGCAGATCTCTTCATCCGTCTCAGTGATGCTTCCATCCGCTCTCTTTAGCCTTAAAACCTGTTCTTTTACCTTCAGTTTTCCTCTGATAAAGCTGTGGAAAAGCTTGGGATTTTCTTTAGCCTTCCTGGTGATGTCCCCCTCATAGTCTCTCTCTGCCTCTCTCCTTTTACTTAGGTAGTCATTTCTTGCTCTTTTGTAGGTTTGCCAGGCATTTATGTTTTTTCTCCACCTATGCCTTTTCCAGCATTTGTCTCTCCACTCCTTAGCTCTTTTACACCCATTATCGAACCATTTCTCTCTGGCATGAATTACACCTACTTTGGTGACAGGTATGCAGCAATCTACTATCTTCCCATATTTCTCACAAAAGATGTCATACATTTCTTTTACAGATTTGTTGTAAAATAAGGTTCTCCAGTCAATAACTGCAAAAAGCTCATTCATTTTGATGTAATCTCCTTTCGGATAGTTCCTTCTCATGTCCTCAGTGCCTCTACTCTCAGGAAGAATATCTTCAATGATATACTCCATCAACAACACACAGTGGTCACTCTTTCCAATTGGTGGTTCATACTCAATATTTTCAATATCCAACACATTATCTGTGAACACTAGATCAAGTAGTGATGGCTCATCCCCACCCCTGGCCCTTGTTGGTTCCATTACATGTTGGTGTAGGAAATTCCCTTGTACGCAATCTAGGAACCTTGTGATTACCTAATTGTGTTTACGGGAAAGAGCCCAAAGCTCGTATCTTCCCGTCTCCTGATCGGTTCCATTTTATACTTAGTGATACTTATCATACCTGTCCTTAAAACTATGGATTGAGATAGCATTAACTACCTCCTCGCTTAGCCAATTCCAATTATCAACTACTCTTACACTGAAAAAGTATTTCCTTACATCCTGCAAAGAAGTTTTCTTACGAAGCTTCAAACTATGACCTCTAGTTCTAGAGCCAGCCATATCAAAATATCGATCCCTATCCACTCTATCATAACCATGAAGGAATTTAAAGACTGTCACCATATCCCCCATCACTCTTCTAGCTTCGAGTGATGGTAAGTCTAATTCCCCTCATCATAAAATTCTAATAAGTTTGTTACTGTTGATCTACCTTCTCTGAAGCCATGTTGCCTCACTGACAAAAAGTTGATGGATTCCAAGTGAAGAGAGATATGTTTCCTTAGTAGTTTCTCCATAACATTGCAAACTATGCTGGTCAAGGAAACTGGTCTATAGTTCAGAGCCGTATCCCTCCTTCCCTTTTTGAAGATAGGTATCACATTTGCTTGTTTCCAGCATCTTGGAATCTCCCCCGACTCCATTGACTCCTTAAATATGATACTTAGTGCCACTGATATTGTGTTTGCGCATTTTTTAAGCACATGAGGGGATATGTCATCAGGACCTGTAGCTTTATGAACATCTAAATCCATCAGCGCTTTGCATACCTCTGTGGCTGTAAGGTTGATGTTCTCCAATACCGGCCCTTGAGCTTCTATCACTGCAATCTGAGGGGGTGGGGTATTTTCTACTGTAAATACTGACTGAAACTCCTTGTTCAATTCTTTGCAGATCTCTTCATCCGTCTCAGTGACGCTTCCATCCGCTCTCTTTAGCCTTAAAACCTGTTCTTTTACCTTCAGTTTTCCTCTGATAAAGCTGTGGAAAAGCTTGGGATTTTCTTTAGCCTTCCTGGTGATGTCCCTCTCATAGTCTCTCTCTGCCTCTCTCCTTTTACTTAGGTAGTCATTTCTTGCTATTTTGTAGGTTTGCCAGGCATTTATGTTTTTTCTCCTCCTATACCTTTTCCAGCATTTGTCTCTCCACTCCTTAGCTCTTTTACACCCATTATCGAACCATTTCTCTCTGGCATGAATTAAACCTACTTTGGTGACAGGTATGCAGCAATCTACTATCTTCCCATATTTCTCACAAAAGATGTCATACATTTCTTGGACAGATTTGTTGTAAAATAAGGTTCTCCAGGCAATAACTGCAAAAAGCTCATTCATTTTGATGTAATCTCCTTTCGGATAGTTCCTCCTCATGTCCTCAGTGCCTCTACTCTCAGGAAGAATATCTTCAATGATATACTCCATCAACAACACAGTGGTCACTCTTTCCAATTGGTGGTTCATACTCAATTTTTTCAATATCCAACACATTATCTGTGAACACTAGATCAAGTAGTGATGGCTCATCCCCACCCCTGGCCCTTGTTGTTTCCATTACATGTTGGTGTAGGAAATTCCCTTGTACGCAATCTAGGAACCTTGCCCCGAATGAGTCCTCACCACTGTGTGGGTCAAGATTTATCCAATCTATCTCTTTATGATTAAAGTCTCCCATAATCAAAATCCTACATTTTTTTTCCCGTGCCATGTTAACAACTGAGTTTATGACTTCAATAGTACCTATATGACTTTCCTCATAAACTTCAAGCCTATTTTGGTTCCTTGGTGGGTTGTATACAACAGTTATTATAATGCTCTCTGACCCAGTATTTATGCGAGCAACAAGAAATTCCTTGAACTCACTTTCTATAGCCAAGTTTATTTCTTCGACTTGAATCCTTTCACTTATGAGCAGTGCTATCCCTCCACCAGTCCTCTCAGATCTTTCAACCCTTAGTATTCTGAAACCCTTAGGAAAAACTGTGACACTGTTTATGTCCTCACTCAACTTAGTCTCTGTAATTGCGCGCGCGCGCGCGCGCGCGCGTGTGTGTGTGTGTGTGTGTGTGTGTGTGTGTGATTACCTAATTGTGATTACCTTATTGTGTTTACGGGAAAGAGCCCAAAGCTCGTATCTTCCCGTCTCCTGATCGGTTCCATTTTATACTTAGTCATACTTATCATACCTGTCCTTAAAACTATGGATTGAGATAGCATTAACTACCTCCTCGCTTAGCCAATTCCAATTATCAACTACTCTTACACTGAAAAAGTATTTCCTTATATCCTGCAAAGAAGTTTTCTTACCAAGCTTCAAACTATGACCTCTAGTTCTAGAGCCAGCCATATCAAAATATCGATCCCTATCCACTCTATCATAACCATGAAGGAATTTAAAGACTGTCACCATATCCCCCCCTCACTCTTCTAGCTTCGAGTGATGGTAAGTCTAATTCCCTCAGCCTCTCATCATAACTGAGATTGCGTATTTCTGGCACCAGTTTCGTGGCATGTCTTTGAACTTTTTCAAGCTTAGCTATGTGCTTTTTCAAGTGTGGATTCCAAAAGGGGGCTGCATATTCGAGTTTTGGCCTCACATAGGTTACATAAATATTTCTGAACATTTCCTTGTCCATGTGCCTGAAGGCTACCCTTACATTTGATAAGAATGCATATGCTGCCCTTACTATGCCATTTATATGTATTTCTGGAGACATATCTGCCAGTATGTTTACTCCTAGATCTCTCTCATTTTCTGTCTCTTGAAGTTGTACTCCAGCCACCGAGTAGTCAAGCTTGGGCTTTCTTGCACTCGTACCCATTCTCATTACCTTACCTTTTGAAGTATTGAATTTCATTAGCCACTTTTCTGACCACTCATGCAGATTATTTAGATCCTCTTGAAGTTCTCTACCATTGTTCTCGTTTTTTACTTTCTTCACAATCTTTGCATCATCTGCAAACATATTCATGAATGAATTTACAGACTCTGGTAGGTCATTTACATATACAAGGAACAAAAGTGGCCCTAAAACTGAACCCTGTGGAACTCCACTACTAACTCTTCTCCATTCAGACACTGAGTGTCTTACTCTAACCCTCTGTTCCCTTCCTTCTAAGTAAGTTTTTATTCATTCCAAAACATTTCCACCTATTCTAGCCATTGATTGCAGCTTCCTAATAAGTCTCCCATGTGGAGCAGTGTCAAATGCTTTCTGGAAGTCTAGGAATAAGCAATCTGCCCAACCCTCTCTTTCCTGTAAGATTTGGCTTACCTCATCATAAAATTCTAATAAGTTTGTTACTGTTGATCTACCTTCTCTGAAGCCATGTTGCCTCACTGACAAAAAGTTAAAGGAATCCAAGTGAAGAGAGATATGTTTCCTTAGTCGTTTCTCCATAACTTTGCAAACTATGCTGGTCAAGGAAACTGGTCTATAGTTCAGAGCCGTATCCCTCCTTCCCTTTTTGAAGATAGGTATCACATTTGCTTGTCTCCAGCATCTTGGAATCTCCCCCGACTCCAGTGACTCCTTAAATATAATACTTAGTGCCACTGATATTGTGTTTGCGCATTTTTTAAGGGGAGCGTCTCTACGAAGTAATCCCCAGACCCGTTTAGGCTTCGCCCCTTCTACCGCTGAGCAACATAAATCAATACTTTATTACGAAATAAAAAAATATACTAACATTAAATATATGAAAATATGGTTTAAATTTGAAAGTTTTCGTATTGTTTTATATTCTATAATATTCATAATAACTAGAGTAAATAAGATTGTTTGTAATAATGACAGCTAGCCACGTTATTTGTTTTACGAGTTTCGAAGTCATTATTGTTAGTCATGAAGATTGATACAGTAATCGTTTTCTTCGACTTCAGATATAGAAAACAAAGCTTGCTTAATTGTTTTCAAGGATAACTAAATAATAAGGATTTTCGCAATTAATTAAATAAATAAATGAATAGAAAATATATAGATAGATAGATGAATTAATCTTCTTCTTCTCTCGCTTTTCCCATATCTATATGGAGTGGCGGTTTCTTATAAGTCTTTTCCACTCTCTCTTGTTCAATGCTTCCTCTCCACTGAGGTCCTTCTCTCTCAAGTCGTCCCGTATACAGTCATCCCATCGTCTTCGTAGTCTCCCTCTTCCTCTCACTCCCTCCACCTCTAGCTCCATCATCCTTCTACCAATCCAATCTTCATCTCTCCTCATACAATGTCCATACCAGTGAAGCCTTCTTTCTTGCATCTTCTTTCCCACTTGTGTCACCTTGGCTGTCCCTGTAATTCTCTCGTTCCTGATCCTATCCCTCCTCGTCATACCCAACATCCATCTCATCATTCTCATCTCTGCCACTCCCATCTTTCTTTCTTGTGTTTCTTAACATGCCACGTCTCCGAGCCATATATCATCGCTGGCCTTACCACTGCATGATATATCATGCCTTTTACTCTTGCACTAACCTTTCTATCACATATCAGTCCAGAGCATTTCCTCCAATTTTTCCATCCTGCTTGTATCCTCCCATTTACTTCTCTGTCCAGTTCACCATCCTGCGACAGATTTGACCCCAGGTACCTGAAAGCCTCCACCTTTTTCAGCCTCTCCTGTGCCAAGTACAATTGACTGTCATCATCTTGTTCTCCCATCTGCATGTATTCTGTTTTATCCCGGCTTAGCTTTAGCCCTCTACTTTCCAACTCGTGCCTCCACTTGTTAAACTTCTCCTCCACTTCCTCTCTGGTCTCCGCCACCAAGACTATGTCGTCGGCAAATAACATAGTCCATGGGGCCTCCTCTAGTACGTCCCTCACTATCACATCCATGACCAGGTTGAAAAGGTATGGACTCAATGTCGACCCCTGATGTAGTCCAACTGTCACTGGAAACTTGTTCGTCACCCCGGCCGCTGTCCTCACTTGTGTGTACACATCCCTGTACATATCCCGGCACACCCTCACATACTTTTCTGGCACTCCCTTCTCCCGCATGCACCTCCACACTTCCTCCCTTGGTACTCGATCGTAAGCTTTTTCCAAGTCAATAAAAAAACAGATGTAATTCCTTCCGTTTCTCTCTGTACTTTTCCATTAACTGTCTCAACGCAAAGATGGCATCCGTTGTACTCCTTCCTGGCAAAAATCCAAACTGAGCTTCCGTTATTTCCGTACATTCTCTCAGTCTTTTGTCCATTACTCTCTTATATAGCTTTATAGTATGGATCATAAGCTTGATTCCTCTATACTTTTCACAGTCCTGGATGTCCCCCTTCTCTTTGTAAATTGGTACCAGTGTACTTTCTCTCCTTTCATTTGGTATTTTTT